>WBNM01041441.1:3479-29297 GCA_013399055.1 Ramphastos sulfuratus
TGGGTGACTGGCTGGCTGGATGGATGGATGGATGGATGGATGGATGGGTGGCTGGAGGGTTCCTGTGCTGTGAGCCAAGGGCTGGAGCTGGGTTCTGGAGCACTGTGAGTGGGCAAAATGTGCCTGGCATTGGAGGTGGTCCCTGCCCTGTGTGGCCTGGGCAGGGGCTGTGTGCTTGGTCTGTGGGCACTGGTCTGATGGGAACCAGCCCCAGGCAGCCTGCTCCTGCGGGTGCCACCACCTGGCCTGGCTGGGGGTGAGGATCCACATGGGCTGTAGACCCCCAAAAATCAGCCAGGATGCAGACCCTCATCTCCCACCAGAGCAGAACAGCCCCAGCCATGGCTCTGATCAGCTTTGGGACCCTCTGGTGCTTGGCACAGGGGGAGGAGGGTGGCTGCCTGCCAGGGAGCCAGCGTGGCAAAGCCTGGAGATGCACCCAGGGGCTGGATTTGGGCAAAGCCCAAGGGATGGAGCTGTGGGCACCACCCTGCAGCCCTCAACAGGCTGCTGAGCTCAGCTGAGGACTGGAGACCCTAGGCAGGACGTGGAGTGGTGGCCATGTGCCCCCTGGCACCGCTGCCCGCCTGGCATCTGTTTTATCCCTCGGTTTAGTGAGAGCCCCTGGAGGTGCCATGGCAGCAGGTGCCTGTGAGGTGTTGCAGGAAGACTTGGCATGCCCCGAGGCTACCGAGGAGCTGCCCGGGTTGGGGGGGGGGGAGGGGCGGCGCTCAGAGGCAGCTGAGGAAGGAGAGGAGCGAAGGTACTCAGTGAGCTGCCGGCCAGGAGCTGCTGCAGTGGCCCTGCTGGTGCCACCGCCGAGCTGCCGCAGGAGAGGGCTCAGCCTGGCAGAGAAGGCTCTTGGCAGCACCACGAAGGTGTGAGGTGACTTCAGGCACCAAGGAGCACCCACACGGTGCTGCCTCCAGCGTGGCCAGGATGAAGAGGATCAGGCTGGAGCCTTCCTCTGACTTCCTTGTGCCTGCCTTTGCTCAGGGCAGAGGGGGAACAGCTGCAGGGTTTGGGGACACAGCAAGCACCTGGTGAGGGGACTCTTGGAGGAAGAATTCTCCAGGTTTGGGCTTTCCTTGGGGCTGGGAACACCCCAGGCCAACAGGACAGCCCTGGGGCAGCAGAGGAAGGCTCAGACTCATCATCACTGAAGCAAAGCCAGAGGCTGGGTTTGGTCTCCTCTGGCAAGCAGAGACCTTGCAGCCTGCAGCTCCCCAGCCCAAAATCTCCTTGCTCAGCTGCTTTGCTTCCAGCCTCAGGGCTTAGGCTTCATCCTGCTGCCCTTTCCCAGCTTTCATCCTTCCACTGGGAGAAAAGGAACCAAACCTGGCTGGAAGCAGGCAAAAATTCCTGCTCCTGCTGAGGGCTTGCAAGGATTTGGCATCCCCAGCAGAGAGAGGAGGAGCCAAGCAGGATGAGGCCACATGGTGCTGGGACCTTGCTGGTGCTGGGACCTTGCTGCTGCTGGGTCCTTGCTGCTGCTGGGACCTTGCTGCTGCTGGGACATTGCCTGTGCTGGGTCCTTGCTGGTGCTGGGACCTTGCTGGTGCATCCTTGCCCTGATGCTCACCCCAGAGCCAGGGAAAGAGAAGCCCCCCAGCAGCCTGGGGCACTCCCCAGCAGCCTGGGGCACTCCCCAGCCCTTCATTGCATGGATCACCACAGAGCTCTGGGCACCCTCCAGGGTCCTCTGCCCCTTTCCAGCTGGGCAACGTCTGCAGAGTCAGCCCTGGGCTGTGCAGGCCTCTTGGGTGCCTTCAGGTCTGTCTTTGAGATCTGCTTGGTCTGCAGTAGCAGAAGCTCCTCTAGGCTGCAGCCTGAGCTGCCTGCAGTGCTGCAGCCTCCAGCCAGGTGTCTGAGCACCCTTTGGGCTCTTCATCCCACCCTGTGCCTTGGCAGGGAGGTCACTGTGCCCCAGCCTCCAGCCAGGTGTCTGAGCACCCTTTGGGCTCTTCATCCCACCCTGTGCCTTGGCAGGGAGGTCACTGTGCCCCAGCCTCCAGCCAGGTGTCTGAGCACCCTTTGGGCTCTTCATCCCACCCTGTGCCTTGGCAGGGAGGTCACTGTGCCCCCTGGCCTCAGCACCATGGGCATATCCAGGATGGTGCCATTCTGGGGCTCAGCAGCCCCAGAGCTGCTCTTACACCTCAGCCTTGCCAGCTGCTGCCATGGTGTCTTTTTGGCTTTTTGGCTGTGTTCTGAAACCTGTCTCCAGGAGTGCCCCAGCTGTGCCAACAGGGGAGCAGTGACCCTGATGTCCCCACTCTGCAGGCTGCAGGGGGACAGCCACACAGCTCCAGTGCCACCTCCTGAGCTCACCAACTGTGCTTGTCTTGAGCAGATGCCGAGGTGCCAGTGAGCAGCCACGGGCAGAGCCACAGAGCCCATGTAAGTGTGGGGCACCTCGGGGCTGGGGCACTGCCAGAGGGGTCCCTGTGCCAGGGCAGGGAGCTGAGCAAAGGGGTCCTGGTGCCCAGATTAGGGACTGAGCCAGGAGCTGTCCCACAAGCCAGGCAGGTCTGTGGGGTGTTGCAGTGAGTCCATGCCAGGGCAGCCGAAGGCCACATCCCTCAGCTGTCGCTGTCACTGATCCGTGCCAGGGGGCAGCTCTGCCACTGGCACCCAGCCAGCAGCCAGCCACCGAACCCCCCACACCCAGCAGCAGTGAGCTCAGCCTGCTGTGTGCTCCTCCCTGCCATGGGGACCCCACCAGCAACCCTGCCCCCAACCCAACCCTCAGTGGACTCTGTGCTCAGCCAGGCTGGAACAAATCCAGCCCCGAGGCTGCTCCGGGGTGGGCTCGCTCGAGGGGGCAGCAGCCAGCAGCCCACCCGTGTGTGCTGGGGCTCCAGCCAGGCTCCTGCACTGCAGCCAGTGCCAGTGCCAGAGGTGTGAGAGCTACCAGGCAAATCGCCAGGCTGGGGTGAGGGAGGAGCCAGCAGCCAGCCTGCTCCTCACCCCTCGGGGCTGGCAGCTCAGGGAGTCACAGATCAGGTTGGAAGGGACCCTCGAAGCTCGTCCAACCCCCTCACAGCCAGCAGGGACAATTCCAGCTGGAGCAGGCTGCCCAGAGCCACACTGAGGCTGATGTTGAATGTCTCCAGGGAGGGGACTTCCATCACACCCCTGGGCAACCTGCTGCAGGGGCTGTGCTGGGAGGGGGCACAGCTGTGCCCACCACCCAGCCACGCTGCTGGCATCCCCCCTGGGGCCATGCGGTGCTCTTGCACCCCCCAGCCACACTCTGACACCCTCCCTGCAGGAGGAGGCAAGGACCTGGCTGGGCACCGGCGAGCAGGACCCGGCCAAGCCTGAGCTGAGCATGCCAGAGCCAGCGCTGCCCAGCGCCGAGAAGCAGCGGGTGGAGAAGGTGGCAGCCAAGGGCAGCACTGCTGCACCTCCAGGTGGGTGTGCAGGAAGCCCTCCTCTGCCCCACAGCAGCCAGCCCAGGCTGGCCACAGAGGTGCAGACCTTGGCCTGCATCCCCAGCCAGTCCAGAAGGCACCATCTGGCCACAGGGCAGTGATGGGATGAGCTCAGCTCTCCGCAGTCCTCCAGGAGCTCAGTGACATGGAGATGGGGCCAAATCCTGCCTCTCCTCTNAGCAAGGCTGATGTTGAATGTCTTCAGGGAGGGGACTTCCATCACACCCCTGGGCAACCTGCTGCAGGGGCTGTGCTGGGAGGGGGCACAGCTGTGCCCACCACCCAGCCACGCTGCTGGCATCCCCCCTGGGGCCATGCGGTGCTCTTGCACCCCCCAGCCACACTCTGACACCCTCCCTGCAGGAGGAGGCAAGGACCTGGCTGGGCACCGGCGAGCAGGACCCGGCCAAGCCTGAGCTGAGCATGCCAGAGCCAGCGCTGCCCAGCGCCGAGAAGCAGCGGGTGGAGAAGGTGGCAGCCAAGGGCAGCACTGCTGCACCTCCAGGTGGGTGTGCAGGAAGCCCTCCTCTGCCCCACAGCAGCCAGCCCAGGCTGGCCACAGAGGTGCAGACCTTGGCCTGCATCCCCAGCCAGTCCAGAAGGCACCATCTGGCCACAGGGCAGTGATGGGATGAGCTCAGCTCTCCGCAGTCCTCCAGGAGCTCAGTGACATGGAGATGGGGCCAAATCCTGCCTCTCCTCTTCTCCACCCTGCCCAGATCTGCTGCTGGAGGGGAGCAGCAGAATCAGGAGATTTCCCCTGCCTGAGCTCTAAGATGTTCTAACATCACATCGAGGCCCCAGCACCTGGGACTCAGCACCCCTGTGCTGCAAGCTCCTTCCTCTGTGGTCTCAGAGCAGGCAGCTCCTGCCCCTGCCCTGGACGTGGTGTTCAGGAGGATGTCAAGAGCCACTCCACCCTCACCCCAGAGCCCTTCACCACTTCCCAGTTCCCCTCCAGTAACTCTCTTTTGCTCTCCCCAGTCCCCAGGAGCCTCCCGGTGCAGAGGAAGGTGGAGCCCCCCAGCCTGGACCCCGCCGAGGAGCCACTCCTCTGGGAAGGGCTCACCCTTAACAAGTGCATCTTGGTGGCCTCCATCGTTGCCCTGCTCAGCGTCACCTTCCAGGTGCTCCAAGGTGAGCTGGGAGCTGGGCAGAGGGCAGGGGGAGCTGGGCAGAGGGCAGAGGCAGCTGGACAGAGACCCTGCTGCCACCTCCTGCCTGGCCTCTCCTCTCTTCCAGCACCATGCTCCAGGGAAGCAGTCAGCCGTGGCAGGCAGGACCCTCCACCCCCTCCCCTGCACGGTGGGTTTGGGTGCTCCAGGCTGCCCTGGTCCCCTGGATCCAGCCTGAAATGGGACACGTCCCAGGGGGGGGGTGGCCTTGAGTCCCCATCTCTGGGACATCACACCCAAGCAGCTGGATGGTGACCTGGCCCTTTCCCCTCCCAGAGGTGGTGGTTGCCAAGAAGGAGGAGGTCCAGGAAGTGGTGACTGCTCAGCCTCCCCAGCCAGAGAGCAGCATACTCAAGGACGAGGACGATGATGACGATGATGATGAAGATGACAGCGAAGAGGACAGCATCGCTGACAGCAACTTGGTAAGGGTCTGGGGTGGGGAACCCACATCCTGGGTGGGAAGGAGCATCTGGTCCAGAGAGCAGGGATGGAGAGGGAATCCCCTGGGCTTCATCACCAGTGCCTGGTCCCCTCCATTCCTCCCACAGGCAGAGCCTTGGATCTTCAAGAAGTGGTTTGGCCGCTCCGCACCAGAGGATGAGGATGAGGATGAGGAGTCCGTGGACAAAGAGCCTGTGGATGAGGAGACTGAAGATGAAAAGTCTGTGGATGAAGAGCCCACAGAGGAAGAACCTGCAGGTAAGGAACCTACAGACAAAGAGCCTGAGGAAGAAGAGCTTGAGGACACAAAGCCTGACGATGAAGAGCCTGAGGAGGAAGAGCCTGCAGATGAAGACACAGATGGCCCCGAGGTGCCACCGATTGCGAGAGAGGTGAAGAAAAGCAGGGAGAAGGCGAAGGCAGAGAAGAAGGTGGAGAGGAAGGCGGAGAGGAAGGTGGAGAGGAAGGCGGAGAGGAAGGCGGAGAGGGTCCGGGAGCGCCGCGCAGCACCGGCGGAGCGCAGCGGGCGGCGGGAGGCAGCCGCCAAGGACAGGGCGCAGCGGGACCGCACCGGCAGAGCCCCCAAGGCCCCCCGGGAGCCCGAGCTGGAAAAGAAGCGAGGCCGGGAGAGGAGGGAGAGCCGCCGGGAGCGGGCTGAGCCCAGGAGGGAGGCGGGCAAGGGCCGCCCGGGCAGGCAGAGCCCCAAGCGGGACTGGCGGCAGCAGAGGGGCGGCAGCAAGCCCTGGGAGCCGGCGGCCAGCCTGGGCAAGGACCCTGCCAAGCCCCGGGAGGGCAAGAGGCGCGACTGAGGCTGGGGTGACCGAGGGGCTGACTGCAGGGGGGGGGCCAACCCCGNTGGGGTGGCACAGGGGAGGGAGGGCACAAGGAGCCCAGCAAAAGGAGTTTGTCTGCAGCCTGTTGTTCTGCATTCAGCCAAGGGATTTATTCAAAGCAAATCAAGAGAGGAGGGAGGAGATGTTCTGGGGTGTAAGGAAGACAGGCTGCAACCTCAGGGGGCAGCCTCCCTCCCCCTCCCCCACTCCAGAGGGATGTTGGAATGACCAAGCCCTGGTGCCATCGCTGCAGGGTGGCATAAAGGTCTGGAGAGAGAGAAAGAGAGAGAGAGAGCCTNACCCCCTGCGAGGCCTCTTTGCCTGCTTTCCAGAGACGGCCCCAGGCTGGCAGAGTGGGCAGCACAGGAGCGCTGAGCCCGGGAGCCTCTTTTGGGAGCCCTCTCCCCGGATCACCTGCACAAAGGCGAGCCGAAAGCAGCGGTGGGGGGAGGGGGGAAGGAGCTTCTCTTCATCTGGGCTTTGCTCTCTTGGAATCATCTCCCGAGAGCAGCAGTGGAGTCCCCTGCATGGNACCCCCAGAGCCCTTCAGGCTTTGCCTTCAGAGAGCTGCTTTTGGGAAGGACCCACGAGTGAATCTCCACTCAGTGCTGTAGCAGCTCCAGGAGCCAGCCCCCAGCCCCAGCACCTCCCCCCGTGGGTTTCAGCGTTTGCTAACTCGGTGCAGGTTAGAAGAAACTGTTTCCATTTTTAATAAGGTGTTAAACTGTTTTAACAGGGGAAAAGAAAAAAAATACCAAAAATCAACCAACAATCCACCACACAAGAAAAGCTCTTGGCCCTGGTGACGTTTGTGTGTTTTCTGTGCCACTCCAAATGCCTTCACCTGCCCCTGCTGATCGAGGGTGCCCACATGGGCTGTGGCATGGGGACACTGCAAAGCCCAAGGGATGGTTCCAGCACTGGTGTGGCTGCAGACCACCCCAGGAGCTGTTTTCCCTGGGTTTGGAGGCTGTGGGCAGCCTCAGCAGGCCTGGCTGTGGGTTGGGTGTAGCTGGGAAGATGATCTGGGGGCAGCCAGGGCACGGTGCTGACGCCAGTGGGGCCGTGGAGCAGGTGCCTTGGCACCAGCCTCTATTAATGGTGTCAGCAACCCAGGAGCTGTAACAGGATCACTGCCCTCACTCAGCTCTCCCTCCCTCCCTCTGGCAGTGTCCTGGCAGTGAGGTCGGTGTGGGGTGACACAGATGTGACCCAACAAATTGCCCTAAGCCACTGCCAGCAGTTCTCTGCAGGCCCTGGCACACGTGGGGATGGGTGCCCAGCTAAAGGCTGGTCCCTGCAGGGGGCATTTTGCCTCTTGTTCTGCTGCTGCAGGGGGAGCTGCGTGGCTGGCAGGGGCTTGCTGATGGGCCACGGGCTGGGAAACAGCCAGAGGATGCTGAGAGTGGGGGGCACTTGGAGCAAGCAAGAACTTCAGGCACGGGTCAGTGATGCCCTAGCAGTGCTGGGTTAAGGGTTGGACTCGATGAGCTTAAAGGTCTCTTCCAGCCCAAAAATCAGCCCAAAAATCAGCCCAAAAATCAACCAAAAAAGAGAAAGTGAGGGGTAGATAAGCAGGGTCCTGGCTGGATCTGCCAAGCCCTGCGCTGGCCCCGCGGTGCCTATACCCAGCCCGAACCCTGCCGCGGGGTCAGAGCCAGGCTGCAGCACACCTCAGGCATGCCCAGCACGGAGACTGGGCACAGGCAAACGCCAGGCTGCAGAGCAACCCCCCCAGGGACCAGCAGAGCCCCCCAGAACCAGAGCGACACTAAGGAGCCAAACCGTGGGGGAAGGGCACGGCGCGGGTGGGGGCAGCTCCAGAGCTGCGAAGGGCAAAACTGGGCAGGAGAAGGGGCCGAGGGGGTGGGCGGGGAGCTGGGCACCCTCTCTACCGACAGCCACACTCCTCTGCCACCATGTTGGGGAACTTGCGGACCTCCAGCCCCTGGGCGGAGAGGCTGATGATGAGCTGGTCCGAGTAGCGGACGGGCACGCAGCAGGGAGGGCGCCGCAGGGGCGAGCCCCGCTCCTGCATGCCCAGCAGCAGCACCGTGTGCGAGTAGTAGCTGGGCACACGCGTGGAGAGGGGCAGCTTGCAGGGCCCCTCGCAGTTGTTGGCGGCGTAAACCGTGGGCATGACGACGAAGTTGCGGTCGCGCAGGTCGATGGTGAGCTCCTGCAGGCGGCAGTGCGCCTGGTGCCGAGCGCTGCGGTTCTGCCGCAGGACCCTGCCCCGCTCCTGCCAGCGCGCCCGCACCGTCTGCAGCGCCTTCAGCAGCAGCAGTGTGCGCAGCTTGGCGGAGCCCCGCGGCACCGCCTGCCCCACGGCTTCGGTTGGCCCCGTCGGGAAGTAGCAGAAGCTGAGGAGCTGCTGGAACAGCCCCGTGTTGGCTTGGAAGGCAGGGACGGCTCTCAGCTCCTGGATGACAGCCTGCAGCTTGCCCATCAGCAGCTGCAGCACGGTGCCCTCCGGCTGCCAGTCGGCCAAGTGCTGCTCCAGCACCGCTCCGCCGTCCTGGGCGAAGAGCAGCACCGAGGGCTCCTCCGACTGCACCAAGCGCTCCAGGGCTGCCTCCTCCGACAGGTTGAGCAGCTGGTGAGGGAGGGTCTCCATCACCTGGAAGTCCAGCCAGTGGTGGGAACTGGGCTGGGTGGGGGGCTCGCTGGAGGTGCTCAGGACCCGCTGGATGAAGCGGGTCAGGATGCCCAGGAACAGGCTGCTGCCGTCGGCTGCTGGGGAGGAGCTGTTGCCTTGGCTTGTGGCAGTGGGGGATGGCAGCTCCTCCATCCCAGCCTGGGGTGGGCTGTCAGGAGAACACAGGGAGAGTCACAGCGTCCCCTTCTACCTCGGGGGTCCCACCAGGCCCTGTCTCACAGTGCCACACCATAATCCCACAGTAGAAGGGCTCCTACAGTANCCTGCCCCTCTTCTCCCCACTGCCTGCCTCCCTGCCCCTCTTCCCCCCGTGCCTTCCTGCCCCTCTGTTTTATCATGGCTGTGGAGAGGACCACAGACCTGAGCTGGGGGTAGGGAGCCATGTCCAGCACCCCATCAGCAGAGAGGTAGGAAGAAGGGGCCAAAGCCACCTCCTCTTGCTGTGACCTGGCCAGCAGCAGTAGCACAGGAGTCATCCTCGTGAAGCATTTATCATCAGAGCCAAAAAGGAGCTGCTGAGTCTCCATGGGGGTCAGGGGAGCACCTAGGGAGGAGAGCAGCAGTGAAGGTGCTGGGCTGGGGTCTCTCACATGTCTGCCCACACCCTCTCGTTACAGAGAGGATTGAAAGGATCCCAAATGCCCAAACCAAGACCCAGAGGGCATGGACACAGCTGTCCCATGTCCCTACCTCCCTCTCTGCCACGGCTGATGTCCAGGGAAGCCTGGAAGCTGAGCTGCTCCCTGCTGCGGGCGATGGATGCCACAGCAGCTCCCAGGACCAGGTACTGGGTGGCACCGGACAGGCAGAGGATCTGCGTGGAGGCAAAAGACACAGGAGTGCCAGGGACGTGGGTGAGACATTATGGGATGGGGACACTCGAGTGAGTCCCCTAACCTGCTCCCTGAAGGCTGCAGGTCACCCGATTTGCCACCCCCACCCTGGCCATCGCCACCGTGCTGGTGCCCCGGGGAGCAGTGACAGAGCAGGGGGAGCAGGGGGGCTTCAGCTCTCAGCCCCAGGGTGGGGTTGGCAGCACCTGGCAGCTATGCTGCAGCTGATGCCCCCCCGGCCAGGCTGGAGAGCGATGGGGTTGGGGCCAGGACTCCCCTAGGCTGGGCTGGGCACCGCGGGCTGTGCCCCCCGGCCGTGCCGGGGACAGGCTAACAGCTCCATCTTCAGGCACCGCCCGGGCAGCGGGAGGGCACCGGCGGGCAGGGATGCTGGGAAGGGGTGGGGAAGTGACTGGGAGAGGATGGAAAAGGAGGCGAAAGGGGATGGAAGAGGGACTGAGAGAGGGATGGCAAATGGACTGGGGAAGGATGGCGAAGTGCTGGGCCGGCAGAGCCAAGTCCCCCTCTTCCCACCTGCCCTCCACCCAGGACTGGCTGCCCCAGCCGTGGCCACCCACCTGCTCCTGTGCCAGCCCCGTGCCCGTGGCCAGCAGCTCCTCTGGGTGCCTGGCTCCTGGCCCCTCTCTGCTGCCCAGGTAGAAAAGCAGCAGGGCCTCCCTCAGCTCTCCCAGCGACTCTCCCACCTCTGCCTGGAAAGCCAACTTGAACCACAGCTTCACCTGGGCCTCCCACTTCACTGGAAAGGAGAAAATGGGCAGGGACTCAATCACCCCTTTGGTGCCCACTGGGTCCCCCGGGCTGTGATGGAGCTTTGGGGCCAAGCACTGATCCCACACAGTCAGCAGAGCATCTAGGACAGGGCTAAGGGTGGAGGGACACAGCAAATCCCAGTTCCAGGGAGGTAGGCAGGGGCTGCCAAGCTCCCAGAGCTGCTCTGGCAGGTTTGCCCTGGGCAGATCCCTGTGGAAATCTCTTCTCAGGGATGCTGTGGCACAACCAGCAGCACTGCCTGGGGACCAGCTGCTTCCCCAGCTGCACAGCACTGCTGAGCTCAGCTGAGAACCCAGAATCTGGGAGGGAAGGAAGAGATTTCAGGAGAGAAATGACCACAACCCTCTTGCTGCATGGATTAAACCCGAGGGTTGTGCCCTCCTTGCAGCAGCCCACGGGGGCAGGACAGAGGAATGGGCACTGCTGGCCCTCAGACCAAGCTGAAGCTACACAAGAAAGCCCTGGAGGTGCTCCTCGGGCAGCACCGAGCTGCAGCTGGCTCCAGGGCAGGACAAAGGCGCCCTGGAGGTGCTCCTCGGGCAGCACCGAGCTGCAGCTGGCTCCAGGGCAGGACAAAGGCAGCCTGGAGGTGCTCCTCGGGCAGCACCGAGCTGCAGCTGGCTCCAGGGCAGGACAAAGACAGCCTGGAGGTGCTCCTCGGGCAGCACCAAGCTGCAGCTGGCTCCAGGGCAGGACCAGCCAGGACTCATCCGAGCTGCCCTTTCTCCTCTCCTGCTCAGACAGAGCTGGGAGGGGACCATAACCCGCGGCAGAAAGTGAAGAGTACTGAGAGCAGAGCAGAAGCCACCAAGACTGTGACACAGGCAGGGACAGGGCTTCTGATCACCACCCATAAAACTGCTTCAACGTGGACCCAGATGGTTGCTTCCCTGCATCCTTTCTGCCACCTCCAGCAGAACCCAACCCTACTGCCTGAACCCTGTGTTTGAATCTGATGTAGGACAAGCAAACAGCCCCTGGGCACTTCAATCCCTGGGCACCTTGAGCCCTGGGCACTTCAATCCCTGGGTACCCCGAGCCCTGGGCACACCCAGCTCCAGGTTGGCACAGGAGTTTCTCACTAACCTTCCTCCAGATGCAGCACAAGGACTCGGTCCTGCCCAGGCTCCACCATGTGTGCATGGATGTGCTTCAGGGGCTGGAGAGCAGCAGCAGCAGCTCCCTGCCCGGCTGGGCACAGCCCAAAGGTCTCCAGAGAGCTTCCATGCCAGCTGGTGCCTCGGCTCAGCAGCTTGATGAAGCCACTTTCATACTGGGTGAGGACACCCACAAGGTCCAGGTGCCTGGAGCTCAGCCTGTCCCGGTCCACTCTCAGCCTGCACACAGGTCCCTCCAGCCCACCCAGCGGCCAGGGCTGCAGACTGGAGCTGCCCCAGCCGATGCCATCCTCAGCCATGCCCTGGGGGCATCCCGGCCCGGGGTCGGGCTGCGGGAAGGGGCGGGCAGGAGCCGTTCGCCTGGGTCTGGGCGCGGCGCTGGCTCCTGCTCTTCCCTGCAGGGTGAAGTTCTCTCTCTGGCTCTGCTCCGCTCCAAAGCCCAGCTCCAGCCTTTCCCCGGCGCTCCCCTGCCTCGGAATTGCTGCCGAGGGGACCAGCAGCAGCAGCAGCAGCAGCAGCACCAAGCACGGCAGGAGCAGCCTAAGAGCAGCCTTCATCTTCTCACCGCAGCCTCTGGGAGCAGTGGGGTGGAAGGGGAGGTCGGAGTCTGCTTTTGAAACGCCGGTGGCCTTGAGTCGACAATGCACAACACCTCCCCGGAGCTGCTCCCCGGGGCTGCGGTGCTGCAGGGGAGGGAGGGAAGGTTGCAAAGAAACATTTTCTGTTCTATTTTTGGGTTTGCATCCAGTATTGGGAATGCCTGTCCTTGACTTCAGATGTTTGCTCGAGGAGGATGGAGGTCTAGACCCGGATCTTCGTGGGGACTGGCACGTCCTGGAGCAGCAGGAGGGAAGGATGAGCAAGGGTGGGAGGAGGCAGATAGGGCAGAGAATGGGCAGCTGAGGGCATGGGAAGCTTCTGCTGTCTTCAGTGGGTAACCTCCTCCCTCAGCTGGCACCTGAGGTTTGGACCCAAGCACCCTGGAGCACACCTCCTGAGCTCCAGGGTGCTTGGAGCTGGGAATCTCACCAGGTGCAGCAGCAGCAGGATGGCTTCAAGTGCTTCAGAGGTGACTTAGAAAGGTTCACAGCACAAACTTTGTGAGGGCTTTCCCCTCCCAGATGCCAACACTCAGAACCAGGAGAGCTTCTGGTGGCTTGGGTTCCTCCAGCAAAGGGATACAGCTGCAAGGCTGCAGCAAGCCCAGGATGGGCTGAGAAATGAGAGGCACCAGCCAAGAGCAAGCCTGGGCTGGGCAAGCTCTGCCAAGCAATGCTTGGTCTGCCCTCAGCTTCCTCTTCTCCAGGCTGCACACCCCCAGCCCCCTCAGCTGCTCCTCCCCAGACTGCCCTCCAGACCCTTCCCCAGCTTTGCTGCCCTTCTCTGAACCTTCTCCAACCCCTCAATGTCCTTCTTGGAGTGAGGGGCCCAAACTGAATCTGGCATGTGAGGTGTGACCTCACCAGTGCCCAGTACAGGGGGGAACAATCCCTGCCCTGCTGGCCACAGCTTTTCCAAGGCAGCAGAGCTGAGGCTGATGGAGCTGAGCTTTCAGTCAGGAAGAGAGCAGCCTGGAGATCCCCAATCCTTTGCCTCCTTGTTGGAGAATTCCCAAGGTGCAGCAGCCTGAGATTGTTTTGTCTGCCTAAGGGCTAAGGAAAGGTGAACACAGGGCACCAGGAGAGTACAGAGAAAGGGCAATGGAAACCTTTTAATGAACTTACAGGACTGGGTTGGATTCACCTAGAAAACAGCAACAATTCTCTGAACCAGCTGTGGTCTGCATAGAAAAAAGATGGGAGCTGGAGGAAACCAGCAGGAACAAGTCCAGGAGGGGCTTCAGTTGGAGGGAGGAGGAGGAGGGATGGTGCCTGGGCCCTCCGTGGGGAGAGGAGGCCTCATCATGGGCGGCAGAGGAGCAGGTGGGGGGACACCAGGGGCTGGTGGCAACTGAGGTGGCACTGGAGGTGGTGGCACTGGTCCTGAGGGAGGCATAGGAGGCAGGGTCATGCCTCCTGGAGGAGGTGGTGGCATGGAGTCTGGCAGAGGTGGCCTCGGGGGCAGGCCGTTCATCAGCGGGGGCGGAGGAGGACGCTTCACCGTGGGGGGCCCTGGAGGGAGGTTTGGGGGAGCTGGAGGCTTCTCCATCTTGAAGTGGAACTGGAGGAAGAACTGGGGAGGAGAGCAGAGAAGGGAACAATGAATCCCTCAGGACAAGGCTGTGCCATCACACACCAGAGCTGCTCCATCTGTGCTGCAGGCCTGCAGGAGCACAGCTGGGATCAATCCTGACCTCTCACCTGCCCAGGCCACAGCTGCCTCATGGCTTGCACCATGACTGTCCCAGCACCATCAACCCTCTGGAGCCTGCCCTAAGTGCTAAGCTCTTGGGGAGGGGATGGGGATGGGTGTCCCCAGCTCTGCATTCATGATGCCACAGGCTCCTGTGGGCAGGAAACACAGCAAGAAGCCACAAAGGGAGGGCACTAGGGGCCACAAAGGGAGGGCACAGTGTGGTACATTCAGGCACTTTGGATAGCCTTGAGGAGCACCCTGGGGAGCACCCTGGGGAGCACCCTGGGGAGCACCCTGGGCCAGCCCTGGGGAGCACTCTGAGGAGCACCCTGGGCCAGCCCTGGGGAGCACTCTGAGGAGCACCCTGGGCCAGCCCTGGGGAGCACTCTGAGGAGCACCCTGGGCCAGCCCTGGGGAGCACTCTCCCTGTGCTGCCTTTGCCCCCAAGCTGCTCTGCTCTCCTGCTCCCCTTCCAATCCCCAGGCCACGCTGTGGTGTGCTGCAGGTACCTGTTTGGTTTCCCTGTTCCAGTGGGTCCAAAACTTCCCTTCTGCTTTGTCAATCTCCCTGCTGGGCACCTGCAGCACAGAGAACACAGAGCTATTATTAGCCCCAGAAGAGGAGCTCAAAGGCCCTTTTTTTTAGCAGGAGAGCCTGCAAGATAAGCAGAGCTGCTGCAGGCCCTTGTGAGCTGTGCTGCTCTCAGATGTTATGAGCCAGAGGTGGGGGCAGCACAAAGAATGAATCTGCTTCCCTATCGGTCAAGGACGAGGGTGCTGGCAAAAAACCCTCCCTCAACATCTGCAGAGAGGCTGAGGACAGAGCCCAGAAGGTTCCTTTCTGTGCCAGACACTAAGAATTTCAGTGGCTCCCCCAGAGCTCTGCACACAGCCTAGTTTTTGTGTCTGAGTCCTCCACTGATCTTCACTGGGGTTTAATGACTTCCAGGCAGCCTCTGGAGCCCTCTTCCCCTCCATTAACCCCTGAAGGATACAAGAGTGGATGGAGGAAGGCTCACTGGAAAATCCTGTGCTGGAAAACATGGTCAGTGCTCTCCTGGGGGACCTGCAGGAGAGTGGGCAGCAGGGCAAGGGAGGTTTTCTTCTCTCTGTCCTGCTGAGGTCACATCTGCACTACTGGGTCAAATTCAGGGCTCCCCAGCTCAAGAGAGATTGGGAACCACTGGAGAGAGTCCAGCAAAGGCTGCAAGGCTGCTGAGGGGCCTGGAATAGTTCTGTGAGGAGCAAGGGCTGAGAGCCCTGGTGCTGAGTGCCTGGAGAGAAGCAGCCCCAGAGGGCATCTGAGCAGTGCTCAGCAAGAGCTAAAGGAGCTGTGGGGGGAAAGAGGCTGGAGCCAGACTCTGCTCAGTGGTGCTCAGAGACAGGACAAGGGGCAATGGGCACAAACTGGTAGCCAGGAGGTTCTACCTGAGCAGGAGGAGAAAATTCCTTAGTGTGAGTGTGCTGGAAGCCTGGAGCAGGCTGCCCAGAGAGGTTGTGGAGCCTCCTTCTCTGCACAGCTTCCAACCCCACCTGGGCAAACTCCTGCGGGTGTCCTGCTGGAGCAGGGAGGGTTGGACTGGACGATCTCCAGAGGTCCCTTGCTCTTGTTGGTGCTGTGCTGTGGGTCAGGGAAGGTCTCCTGAGCAGGAGCCCAGCCCTGGGCTCACCTTGAAGGCAATGGTCTCATAGGGCTCAGCTGCCATCAGCAGGTACTGCCAGCGCCGGTCCGGGGGCTCGATGCGCTGCTCGTAGGCGGACATGAAGCGGTGCCTGGGCATGATGCTCTCTGCAATCTCTGGGTAATCAATCTGGGGAGGGGGTTGGCAGGGCACTTGTTAAGGAGAACATTCCCCTTCCCACTGCCCCTGCAAAGCAAATCCCTCAGCTAAGCAGCAAATCAAGAGAGCAGATCCACACAGGATGCTCAGTGCCACCGAAGGCCACAGCCTGGCTGGAGGTGAGTGGCAAGCAGAGGGTGAGCAAGGCCTGGCCTGGTTTACTGTGTGCAGTTCTGGAGCCCCCAACACAAGGAGGACATGGAAGTGTTGNCCTCACTTAGCAGCACTTGGGAGAATTCCAACAGCAAGGATTGTAACAGAGGCCTTACCTGGAAGAGGAGACTCTGCTGGCCTGTTTCAGGATCTCTCTGTTTGGTCACTGGAAAGAAAAACCAGGAAAGCTGAGTGCAGCACAGGGCAGGGGTGGAGCAGCAGTGTTCCTGCCCCAGGACACACACAGAAAGCTGCCAGCAAAGAAGGGTTTCAGGAGTTCTCTCCCACTTATCAAACAAAAAGTCAGGTTGACTTTAAGCAAAGCTGCTGCTGGGTTCAGTTCTGGGGCCCTCATGCCAAGAAGGACATTGAGGAGATGGAGCAGGTCCAGAGGAAGGCAACAAAGCTGGGGAAGGGTCTGAGGAGGAGCAGCTGAAAGAGCTGGGGGTGTGCAGCCTGGAGAAGAGGAGGCTGAAGGCAGAGTTCATTGCTCTCTACAGCTCCCTGAAAGGAGGCTGCAGCCAGGTGGGGGTTGGGTTCTTCTCCCCAGGAATAAGGAGAAGAGGAAATGGCCTCAAGTCACCCCAGGGGAGGTTTAGGTCAGACATGAGGAACAATTTCTTCCCCTTGAGGGTTGTCAAGGCCTGGCCCAGGCTGCCCAGGGCAGTAGTGGAGTCCCCATGCCTAGAGGGGTTTCAAAGCTGTGCAGATGTGGTGCTGAGGGCCATGGCTTGGTGGTGGAGTTGGCAGCTTTAGGTCTTTCATGACCTGAAAGGCCTGAGGGTCCCTGCTGAAGTGCAGCTCCTGTGGAGCAGGCACTGAGTGCTGCTGGCACATACACAACTGAAACTGTGCACTGAAGGCCACAAGAAAACAATGAGGGATTGAGAGCAGAAGCTTGAGCTGAGTGATTGATGAGCAATCAGTGAAAGATGGCACAGCACAAGGGAAGGAGAGGCTGAAACAATGTCCCCATCTCCAGCAGGGCTGCTAGGGGCTGACAGCCTGGCAGGTGCTATCTGTTACTAACAGGGCAGCACCACAGAGCTGTCCCAGGGTGGGGGGCTGACCACTGAAGGACATCAGGAGATAAAAACCATCTCTTATTCATGGACAGCCCCTCCTGCCATCAGCTGTAGACTCTCTTCTTCCACTTGAGTTTGCTCAGCAGTTCCCTGCTTACCATGCAGGTCTCCTGGCTCCCTTTCTAGGTTTCCTACTTGTTGGAATGTTCTGATCTTGAGCTTGGAAGAAATGGTCCTTGAATATTAACCAACTCTCAGGGGTTAATGTCCCATGAGATCTCCCCTAGCAACTGCTTGAGAAGGCCAAAGTTGGCCCTGCTGAGGCCCAAAGGTGTGGTCCTGCTTGGTGTTCTGTTCTCACCACACAAGCTCCTGAACTTCCCTTCCTGCCCTGGCAGGGGGGTTGGACTCCATGATCTCTTTGGGTCCCTTCCAACCTCTAACATCCTGTGAGCCTGTGACAGAGCTGCTGAAAAGCCTCATCCATCACTGCCAGGCACTGAGGGCTGAGCAGTGGCAGACCCCTCCCAGCCTCACCTTTGTAGCCCGGGCGGCCAATTTTCACAAACTTCTTCACTTCCACCTTCACCTTCTCTGGGGCAGGCTGGGCAGGAGCTTCCTTGGCCTCCTTGGCAGCTCTTCTGGCCCTGGGTTCAAGTGGGATGAAGGTTAGGGCAGGCTGGAGCAGACACCTGGATGCCCTCCCAGGGAGGACTCAGTGCTGCAGAGCAGGATCTCTGCTGCTGCCCTCCCGTGCGGCACCACAGGGCAGCTGTACCCAGGCCTAAGGGCTCTCAGCACAACCTCCCAGCCCACAGGTGCCCCTCTGGTGCCCCCCTCCAGTGTCCCTCTGCACTGACAGGGTTGAGAAGATTTGCTTCTTGATTAGCTTGTGGGACTGGACACACAAACCCAGCTCCTCTCAACCAGACCTATTTGGCTTTTAAAACTCTTCCCTCCCCTTCCTTCAGCAATTCCCACAGCTTGGCTTCAGCTCCAAGCTGGAGCTTGTCCCTCCTGGGAGCAGAGCTGGTCTGTACCTCCTGACTCATCTCAGGCTGTTCACCAGCAAACACACACAGTGGAGGAACATTCAAGCAACTGGAGAATGGAGTTCAGGGTCTAGAGAGGCAGATGAGCATCAGTTTGAAGTGCTCAGGTAGAGGAAAGCAAAGCTAGAGAGGAGGACAACTTACAGATTGGTTTGATGCTTCTTGCCCTGGGTGTGTGCTAAGTAACTGCCCTGAAATAAAACACAAGGTAGAGAAGAAAGTGAGAAAGGCATCAGGCAGCCCAGGAGAGACACTGCTGGAGCAAGGCCACAGCAGTGCTGGAAGCCCTCTGCTGGGAGAGTTGGGCTTGCTCAGCCTGGAGAAGGCTCCAGGGAGACCTTCTGGTGGCCTTGCAGTGCTTAAAGGGTTGAGCAGAAAGCTGGGGACAGAGTTTTGAGCAGGGCCTGTTGGGACAGGACAAAGAGGGATGGGTTGGAGGGAGATTCAGAGTGGAGAGAGGGGAGAAATTGCTGATGCTGAGGGTGGTGAGAGCCTGGTCCAGGCTGCCCAGAGAGGTGGAAGCTGCCTCAGCCCAGGGCACCACTGCAGATCAGGTTGTTTGGGGCTCTGAGCAACCTGCTCTAGCTGGGGATGTCACTGCTGGCTGGGTGAGCTTGAGAGGTTCCTTCAACCCAACCCAGCCTGGGATTCTGTGACAATTAACCAGTGCCAGGGGTGCTGCTGCACTGGCATTGAGCAGAGAGACACTGCCAGGGAGGTTTTAACCCTTAGAAGGGAGGAATCTTGACTTGAAAACTGCAGACTGCTCCCAACTGCTGCACTGCCACAAGCAGTCAGGTTTAACACACCCAAGCCACCCCCCACCCCATCACCACTTCAGTGCCAACCACCAGGCAATGCCCCAGGTGCCTGCACAGGAGGCTGGTGCTGACATCAAGGCCAGCAAGCATCCAACTCACCTCATTGTTGTGCAGAGTCAGGCAGAGCTTGCACTCATAGGAGCCCAGGTGGTTTTTCATAAAATAAGGGTCCTGGGAGGAGAATTTACCAAGAGGTTACAAAGAAAACATGTGGCAAAAGCTGAACAACCCAAACCCTGCCCAAATCCTGCTGCACTGCCAACAGCTGAGCTCACAGATCTGAATTAACAGCCCCACACTGCTTTAGGGCTACAAAAGAGGGGAAGAGACAGGAAAGCAGCTTTGTCAGCTGCTGGCCCTGCAAGTGAGAAAGAGCCCAACAGGAACTGAATTCAGTCAGGGACAGCTACCTGAATACAGAGCTGCTGGCACTGCTCAGCCCCACCACAAAGGGAGGGATGCTCAGAGGGCTACAGAACCTTCCCCATGGGGACACACTGGATCAGCTGGACAAGAGAATGCTCCAGGGAGAGCGTAGAGCAGTCTGACAGTGCCTGAAGGGGCTCCAGGAGAGCTGAGGAGGGACTTGTGACAAGGGCTGGGAGTGCCAGGATGAGGGGCAATGGCTTTGAGCTGGGAGAAGGGAGAGGGAGAGTGGAGATGAGGAAGAAATTTTTCAGAGTAAGGGTGCAGAGACACTGGCACAGGCTGCCCAGNGGCTACAAAAGAGGGGAAGAGACAGGAAAGCAGCTTTGTCAGCTGCTGGCACTGCAAGTGAGAAAGAGCCCAACAGGAACTGAATTCAGTCAGTGACAGCCACCTGAATACAGAGCTGCTGGCACTGCTCAGCCCCACCACAAAGGGAGGGATGCTCAGAGGGCTACAGAACCTTCCCCACGGGGACACACTGGATCAGCTGGACAAGAGAATGCTCCAGGGAGAGCGTAGAGCAGTCTGACCATGCCTGAAGGGGCTCCAGGAGAGCTGAGGAGGGACTTGTGACAAGAGCTGCGAGTGCCAGGATGAGGGGCAATGGCTTTGAGCTGGGAGAAGGGAGAGGGAGAGTGGAGATGAGGAAGAAATTTTTCAGAGTAAGGGTGCAGAGACACTGGCACAGGCTGCCCAGGGAGGCTCTGGATATCCCCTCCCTGGAGGTGCTCAAGGCCAGGCTGGATGAGGCCTTGAGCAAGCTGTGCTGGTGGGAGGTTGGCACTGGATGATCTTGGGAGGTTCCTTCCAACCCAGCCTATTGATACTATGAAGCATTTCCCACTCCATTCCAGTCACAGCTCCTCACTCAATCTTCTTCCCTCCAAGCTCTTTCACTCAGCAAACTCTAAAGCTGTGCTTGGGGCCCTCCTGCCCGACTGGAGCCCCCGGGGTGCCCCCCAGCCCGACTGGAGCCTCCTGGCAGGGCTCTCCCCTGCAGGCCTCACCTTGTTGATGTCGATGGTTTCCAGGGCCAGCTGCCGCAGCCTCTCCCGCCGGTCCCGGTTGCTCTCGGAGGCAGAGGCTACTCCTCCACTTCCTGTTTTACCTCCAGGACGATGCTGGAAATCCATCCTGGAGCCTTCTGTGCTTCAGTTACTTGCAGAGAAAAGGAGAGCCTGGAAAAATGAGGAAAAGCAACGAGACTGATCAGCAGGCTCGGGGCTCTCACGGTGCTGCTTAGGCCCTCTGCAATGCCTACACAGAATCATAGAATCAGGCAGGGTTGGAAGGGACCACAAGGCTCAGCCAGCTCCAACCCCCTGCCATGCCCAGGGACACCTCACACTAGATCAGGCTGCCCACAGCCTCATCCAGCCTGGCCTTAAACACCTCCAGGGATCAGGCTTCCACCACCTCCCTGGGCAACCCCTGCCAGGCTCTCACCACCCTCATGCTGAACAACTTCTTTCTGACATCCAGTCTGACTCTCCCCATTTCCAGTTTGGTTCCATTCCCCCCACTCCTATCACTCCCTGACACCCTGAAAAGTCCCTCCCCAGCTTTCTTGTAGCCCCCTTCAGATACTGCAAGGTCACACTGAGGTCACCTGGGAGCCTTTTCCTCTCCAGACTGCACAGCCCCAACTGCCTCAGTCTCTCCTCACAGCAGAGCAGCTCCAGCCCTCTGCTCACCCTCATGGCCCTTCTCTGGACACCTCCCAGCACAGCTGGGCTTGCTCTCTTCTCCCAGGCACCCAGTGACAGAACAAGAGGACACAGTTTCAAACAGCTTGCTCAGCCTGTTCTTGAATGTCTCCACCACATCTTTGGGTAACCTCTTGCACTATTTTTCCACCTGCTCAGTGAAGAACTTCCTCCTGATGTCCAACCTCAGTCTACCCTTGCTGCACTTGGATGTCATCCTGGACAACCTGTTTTGGGTGACCTTGCTCTGCCAAGGGGGGCTGGAGGCTGCTGTTGGCCTCTTCTCTGTATCAACTAAGGCCTTAAACACCTCCAGGGATGGGGCTCTGACACGTTCCAGGCTCTCACCACCCTCATGTTGAAGAACTTCTTCCTAACATCCAGTCTGATCCTCCCCATTTCTACCTTTAATCCATTCCATTGCTCCAGCTTCTGATCCATCCTCCCCTGCCCAAACACCCTCAGCCCTTCAGCAAAGACCTAAAGTCCCTGCTCAAGCATCCCCCAACAACCTCTGCAAGCTTCGGCGCCCCACCCCCAAACACCTCCACCCCCTCAGCAAGGGTTAAGCTTCCCCTCCTCAGCAGGGATCACCCTCCCGAGCCTTCCCCAGTCCCTCAGCCAGATTCCAGGCTCCCCCCAGGCCCTCAGCCCCCCAAATCGCTTCCCAAGCGCCGCTCACCCAGGGGCCACCCCTCTAAGAGACACTCACGGCCCAAACACCTTCCCAGCATCCCCCAAGTCCTTCCTCTCCACCGCCTAGGCCCTTACCGGGGTGCGCGGCGCCGCCGTCGCTCCTCAACGCCTGCGCCACTCCTCAGGCCCTTGCGACGCTCGTCAGGCCCCTGCGTCGCTCCTCAAGCCCTGTGCCGCTTCCCAGGCCTGCGCCGCTCTTCAGGCCTCCGCGCCGTTACCTCAGGACCCGCGCCGCGCATGCGCTCTGCTCCTGGCCCCCGCGACTTCCGGCTGCCGCGCATAGCGCTTCCGGTTTGCGGAGCGCACTTCCGGTGCGCAGAGGACAGCACTTCCGGGGCGCGGAGCGGGCGATGGGGAGAGTGTAGAAGGGCGGGGAGGGGGCGGTGGAGGCTGGGGCGGTCTCGCCATGCGGTACAACGAGCGGGAGCTGCTGTCCCTGGCCCGGCAGCCCGCGGAGAAGGCGGCGGAGGTCCTGATGCGGGTCCCCAAGAAGGGGAGCGGTGAGCGGCGGCCGCGGGGAGGCGGCGCTGGGAGGGGCTGGGGGAGAACGGGGAGCGGGCTAAGGAGAGACTGGGCTGGGGGAGGAAGGCTGGGACAGGTCTGAGGCAGGACTGCTGGAACCTGGGGGAACAGGGAGAGGATTAGGGAGAGGCTGGGCTGGGGAGAGGGAGGCTGGGACAGGTCTGAGGCAGGATTGCTGGAAGCTGGAGGAACAGGGAGAGGGCTGGGGAGAGGCTGGGCTGGGGGGAAGAGAGTGAGACAGGTCTGAGGCAGGACTGCTGGAAACTGGAGGCACAGGAGCGGTGGTACAGGGTGGGAGGTGCTGGAGGATGGCGTTAGGGAGATGCTGCAAGGAGTGGGAGGGCTGAGGGGCGGGAGGGTGGTCCTGGAGCGGCAGAGCTGCGAAACGGGGAGAGGGTCTGGAGTAGACAGGGAGAAACAGGAAGGGCTNCGGCGGCCGCGGGGAGGCGGGGCTGGGAGGGGCTGGGGGAGAACGGGGAGCGGGCTAAGGAGAGACTGGGCTGGGGGAGGAAGGCTGGGACAGGTCTGAGGCAGGACTGCTGGAACCTGGGGGAACAGGGAGAGGATTAGGGAGAGGCTGGGCTGGGGAGAGGGAGGCTGGGACAGGTCTGAGGCAGGATTGCTGGAAGCTGGAGGAACAGGGAGAGGGCTGGGGAGAGGCTGGGCTGGGGGGAAGAGGGTGAGACAGGTCTGAGGCAGGACTGCTGGAAACTGTAGGCATGGAAGCGGTGGTACAGGGTGGGAGGTGCTGCAAGGAGTGGGAGGGCTGAGGGGCGGGAGGGTGGTCCTGGAGCGGCAGAGCTGCGAAACGGGGAGAGGGTCTGGAGTAGGGATGGGAGAAACAGGAAGGGCTGGAGAGGGCCTGGGAGGACTGAGTGCCCTGGGGTGCAGGACTGGGGGTACTGGAGACTCGGAGCTGGCACACTCCAGGGTGCTGAAGGCCTGGAGCAGGCTGCCCAGAGAGGCTGTGGAGTCTCCTCTGCACAGCTTCCAACCCCCACATTGTGCTCCTGGGCAAGCTGCTGTGGGTGCCCTGCTGGGGCAGGGTGGGGGCTGGACTGAGTGATCCTTCCAGCCTGCTCCATGCTGGGATTCCCCAGCGGGGTGGGTGCCCAGAGGATGCCCTGTGTTGGCAGGGTGAGTGTCATGAGCTCCTCTAGGAGCAAAGATCTGAAGAGCAGCAGGGCTTGGGTTGGGCTCAGTCACAGAGTCACAGAAACATCCAGGTTGGAAAAGACCCCCCCAGGATCACCAAATCCAACCTGTAAAGGGCACTGAAGCCCAGCTGGGCACTGGCAGGGCTGGCAGGGCCTTCCCTCACCCCTGCTGTCGTTGGCAGTGCTGAAGAAGCGCCTGGTGAAGCTTGTTGTCAACTTTCTCTTCTACTTCAGGACTGATGAGGCTGAGGTATGGAGCTGGCACTTGCTTTGCCCCCTTTTCTCTTCCCTGTCTGGGAATTGGTGCTGTGGGCTTTGCCCAGGGGCATGGTACCAGGATGCTGGAGTCAGGACAGAGACCCCAGGTTCCCTTCACTGCCTTCCCCTCATTGCTCCTCAGGGTGAGAAGCAGCCCCTGGTGCCTGCCCAGCCCCCCTGGTGCCTGCCCAGCCCCCTTGGTGCCTGCCCAGCCCCCCTGGTGCTTCTCTGAGCTCACAAAGCTGTTGGCTGCAGCCAGCTCTGGGGCTTCCAGCACAAGAAGGGCATGGGGAGGGTCCAGAGGAGGCCATGAAGATACTCAGAGGGCTGGAGAGGGTCCAGAGGAGGCCATGAGGATACTCAGAGGGCTGGAGAGGGTCCAGAGGAGGCCATGAGGATACTCAGAGGGCTGGAGAGGGTCCAGAGGAGGCCATGAGGATACTCAGAGGGCTGGAGAGGGTCCAGAGGAGGCCATGAGGATACTCAGAGGGCTGGAGAGGGTCCAGAGGAGGCCATGAGGATACTCAGAGGGCTGGAGAGGGTCCAGAGGAGGCCATGAGGATACTCAGAGGGCTGGAGAGGGTCCAGAGGAGGCCATGAGGATACTCAGAGGGCTGGAGAGGGTCCAGAGGAGGCCATGAGGATACTCAGAGGGCTGGAGAGGGTCCAGAGGAGGCCATGAGGATACTCAGAGGGCTGGAGAGGGTCCAGAGGAGGCCATGAGGATACTCAGAGGGCTGGAGAGGGTCCAGAGGAGGCCATGAGGATACTCAGAGGGCTGGAGAGGGTCCAGAGGAGGCCATGAGGATACTCAGAGGGCTGGAGAGGGTCCAGAGGAGGCCATGAGGATACTCAGAGGGCTGGAGAGGGTCCAGAGGAGGCCATGAGGATACTCAGAGGGCTGGAGAGCCTCTCCTGTGGGACAGGCTGGAAGAATTGGGACTGTTCAGCCTGGAGAAGGCTCCAGACAGACCTCAGAACAACCTTCCAGTACCTGAAGGGGCTCCAGGAGAGCTGGGGAGGGACTTGTGCCAAGGGCTGGGAGTGCCAGGACAAGGGGTGAGGTTAGAAAGGCATTCAGGGGCTCTAGGCAGCCTCTGGGGGTCCAAACCACTGGTGGGTGGAGTTGGTTAAATTCTCTCTCTCTCTCTGGGTCTCTTCCAGCCCATTGGAGCTCTGCTGCTGGAGCACTGCAGGATCACCAAAGAGGAGGAGAATGTCTTCTCCATCAGTGAGTTCTGCAGCCCCTGCACCTCCCCTGGGGCACACAGAGCTGCCTGAGGGGAGACAGCTCACAGCTCACTGCCTGCTGTCCCCTCTGGCTTTGTGCTGACAGAGGAAGCAGAGCCCCTCAGCCTTCCTCCTGCTGCCTGGGGGCAGTGCCCCTCAGCCTTCCTCCTGCTCCCTGGGGGCAGTGCCCCTCAGCCTTCCTCCTGCTCCCTGGGGGCAGTGCCCCTCAGCCTTCCTCCTGCTCCCTGGGGGCAGTGCCCCTCAGCCTTCCTCCTGCTGCCTGGGGGCAGTGCTCCTTAGCCCTTGTGCCCTTCAGCTGCCACTTGCTGCCTGGCCTGGCCATGCCCTGTTCCCAGGACAGATGTTTCCTCAGTGCCTGAAGCAGTGGCACAGCTGCACAAGAGGCCAGGAGCTGTGAGAGCAGCCAGAGCAGGGCTTGGTGCTGGTGGAAATCCCTCTGAGGGCTGCTGTGCTGCTGCCAGCTTGCTGCTGCTGCTGCCAGCTTGCTGCTGCTGCCAGCTTGCTGCTGCTGCTGCTGCTGCCAGCTTGCTGCTGCTGCTGCTGCTGCCAGCTTGCTGCTGCTGCTGCCAGCTTGCTGCTGCTGCTGCTGCTGCCAGCTTGCTGCTGCCATCTTGCTGCTGCAGTGCTGCTGCTGTGCTGCTGCTGCCTCTCATCACCACCAAGAGCTCCTCAGCTGAACACTCTGCAGGGCTGCTCCAGCCCTGTCCTCCCACCAGCCTCAGTGTCCTTGTGTCACAGCCAGGGCTGCAGCTGGCTCCTGCTGTGCTGTCCTTTGTGAGCAGCCTTTTCATCCAGCAGCTGAGCTCTGTGCCAGAGGTATGTGGCCAGAACAACAGGATGTCTGTCCAAGGCCATCCCCATATCTTTTGGCCTGCCTGTTGGGCACAGCTGCTTGTCTGTGCTCAGCCTCCTCTTGTCTCTCAGCCAGCAGAGGTAGCTGCTGCCTCCAAGGGCCCTCAGACAGCCTGCAGATAGAATGCAAGAATGGCTCAGGTGGGGAGAGAGCTCAGAGCTCATCTCAGAGGGCTGCAGCAGCTCTGCTCTGAGGACAGGCTGAGAGAGTTGGGGCTCTGCAGCCTGGAGAGGAGAAGGCTTCCAGGAGACCTTAGAGTAACCTTCCAGGATCTGAAGGGGGCTCCAGGAAGGCTGGGGAGGGACTATTGACAAGGGCTTGGAATGGCAGGACAAGGGGAATGGGTTTGAAGTGGCAGAGGGGAGATTGAAAGTGGATGTTAGGAGGAAGTTGTTTGCAGTGAGGGTGGTGAGACACTGGCACAGGTTGCCCAGGGAGGTTGTGGAGCACAGAAGCACAGAATGTGATC
>WBNM01041443.1:0-15801 GCA_013399055.1 Ramphastos sulfuratus
CATCCGCTGCTTGCCTCTACCATAGTAAGCCCATATTGTTTGCCAGAAAGAGAATGAGGTACAGTGATGTAATCAATTTGCCACATTTCACCATACTTGTATTTTGACCATCACTCACCATACCATAAGGGCTCGATTTGCTTAGCCTGCTTAACAGTAGCACAGATGTCACAGTCATGTATGACGTGTGTGATAGCGTCCATGGATATATCAACTGATCTGTCATGCGCCCATCCTTAGGTGGCATTTCTGCCTGGATGTCCAAATGAATCACGAGCCCACCGAGCTGAGAACAGTTCACCTCAGCGTTTCCAATGAAGGTCAGGATCAGAGTTTGTATCAACTTGAGAAATTCTAGCAGCTAGATCTGCTTGACAGTTGTGTCAGTGTTCCTCAGTAGCTTTGCTCTTAGGCATGTGTGCATCTATGTGTTGCACTTTCACTGGAATCTTCTTAAGACGTGCATCAATGTCTTGCTACAGATCAGCACACCAAACAGGCTTTTCTGCCAACCATTCTTTTTCCAGTCTTTTAGCCAAACCCACAAAGCATTGGCTGCCATCCATGAATGAGTGTAGAGGTAAAGGATAAAGCCAATTTTCATATTCAGCTATGTCAAAAGCAAGTTGGACAGCTTTTACCTCAGGAAATTGGCTGGATTCACCTTACCCATCTCTTGCTTCAGTAACTCTTCTCGTTGGACTCCAAAATGCTGATTTTCATCTTTGCTTATTTCAACAAGAGGATAGGAACCATCTGTGAACAAAGCATAGTTCTTTTCCTCATCAGAAAGAGTACCGTAAGGACGAGCTTCCTCAGTATGAGTTACTCTCTCCACTGGAGGTTTTGTAGAGTTTGTACCTTCTGACGAATTGGTGATCACTTCCACTAGACCAGGTTGCTTGAGATTTCCCATTCTCTCTCATTGGTTTATCAAAGCCATCCACTTAGACTTGGTTGCACCTGTGGCACGATGTAGTTATGAACCTTTGCCTTTGAACATCCAATTTAGAACTGGTAATCTAGGAGCTAAAAGAAGTTGTGACTCACTTCCAATTTCTTCAGAAGCTGCTTATATTCCTTCACAGGATGCTAGTATTTCTTTCTATGTTGGAAGTGTAATTTGTCTCTGAACCTCTGTATCCATGACTCCAAAAATGAAGTGGATGATCACGCGTTTGGAGCTCTCTGCCGTAAGACCCAAGTTGGACCACTGTCACCTGCAGCCGCATACAGAATGTTTTTAATGTCTGGACTAGTTTGGACAAGTCCTAAGCCCACTGCATGGACTACTTCTCACCTTACTTGATCAAAGGCTGCTTGTTGTTCAGGACCCCAGCCAAAATTGTTTCTCTTGCAAGTTACATCATGCAATCTGACTGAATCTAGGAATGTAGTTTCCAGAATCCCACTGCACCCAAGAAAAATAGTGTGTCATTCTTATTTCTGGGAATTGCCATGGTAGAGATTTTATTTATCACATCCTGTGGAATGTGACAGTGATCATCTTGCCATCGCACTTCCAGAAACTGGGTTTTTCTAGCAGGTCCTTTGACTTTGACTCTTTATGGCAAAACCTCTGTTACCTTTCTTGAAAACTTCCTCGCAGTTTTG
Organism: Ramphastos sulfuratus; assembly: GCA_013399055.1. Taxonomy (NCBI): domain Eukaryota; kingdom Metazoa; phylum Chordata; class Aves; order Piciformes; family Ramphastidae; genus Ramphastos; species Ramphastos sulfuratus. The sequence continues at coordinate 1,615 of WBNM01041443.1, forward strand.
CCCCACATAATGTCATCAATTAATTGCAGATGTTCTGGAGCTTTACCTTTCTGTAATGCATTGTGGACCATTGAGTGACAAATCGTTGAACTGTGTTTCCACCCCTGAGCTAAATGGTTAAAGTGCTACTGGATTCCTTTCCAGGTGAAAGCAAACTGAAGCCTGTATTCCTCTGCTATGGGAATACAGAAGCAAGCATTAGCAATGTCTATGATAGCGTATTATTTAGCCTCTCTTGATTCCAATTCATACTGGAGTTCCAGAATATCATGTATGGCTGCACTCATGGGTGGAGTCACTTCGTTTGGGGAACAGAAGTCTACTGTTAAAAACTCATCTCCATTTGGCTTTCACACAGGCCAAATCACACTGTTCAAAGGTGAATGAGTTTTGCTGACGACATCCAGACTTTCCAACTGACAAATCAGCTTGTGAATGGGCAAGAGCGAGCCACGGTTAGTTCTGTATTGGCTGTGATACACAGTTTGAGAAGCAATTGGCAGTTTCACATTCTCTATGGCATGATGTCCCACAACTGCAGATTCATCTGAGATTTCAGGTGTAATGGACAACTTCAATTTATCATCATCACCAGTTTCTACAGCTACTATTCCAAAAGCCCATTTGTACCCTTTGGGATCCTTGAAATGCCCTTGTCTCAAAAAGTCAATTCCCAGAATGACTAGTTACTCAGCTCATCAGGACTAGTTACAATAGTATGTTTCTTCCACTCCTTTCCAGTTAGACTTATTTCAGCCTGTAACTTAGTTAACTCTTGAGATTCACCAGCTGATTTCTGAAATACTCTGTCTCTTTACAATTTGATGGTAACAGAGTAGACTGAGGACCTCTGTCAACCAAAACCCTGTAGTTTTGAACTTTTCAAGTGCCAGGCCACCTAATGAATACATTCCAACAGATTCTATTTTCTCCATCATCCCTCTTCTCCTTTTGGTCCAAGGCAGGGCCCCTCTAATGCTGAGTATAGCATGTAGGGTGCACATAGTGCTTAGTGTTATGGTGGGAAACCCAGCCACTACAGCCAGTTTTGTGTCATTAGTAAACTTACTAACAGTGCGCTCTGTTCTCTCATCCAGGTAATTCATTAATATAATGGTTTTAAAATTTATTGATTTTTAAAATTATTATAGTTTCAAAATATACTAAATATTTTTTAAACATGACAGAATGACATGGATTTCCATATCTGATTCAGTAGCTAAAACAGAACTATTGTGGAAAATGTTGAGACTACACATGAAATGTGTAGCAGCCTTTTTGATGGTTTTGCAATTAACATTAGTGAAAAGCCATACACAACGACTGCAATACTGCTGCAGGTAACTGTAGCAATATTAAAGTGAAACCGCCATTCTTCAGCCACAAGGAAGGAATTCTTGCCAGCACCCTAAATACTTTAGAGAGATTAAAGGAAAAAAATAATAGATGGTGCCTGGGGAATGTCCCTAAGGAAAGTAATTTTTTTTCATCTTCCTACCTCATGCTGGATCTCTGCACACATAAGTACTGTGCATGGCTTCCCATTTTACAACCTTGGGTGCCCATAAACAGTGTCCAATTTGTGAAACTGTATTTGCAATCCTTCTACGAAGTATTTTTACCATGTGAGCATTTGCAAATGTTAAAGTACTGACTTATTTTGCTCCTCGATGTCAAATAACTGGTAGTAGAAACTGGAGGGATTACTTTCAGCTAAATGAATATATGATTAAGTTCCTCTTGTAAAAGGCAGAGTACTCAATTTGCGTCAATCATCTGTTTCGGCATGTACAATGGATGCTAGAAGTAACAAGAAACCTAAAGAACCATCAGTGTTCCTTAAACAATGTAATGTATGACCTGTGGGCAACTTCAATTTAATAGTGTCATTTTTGCTTCTTTGCAATGCCTTCTTTGGTATCTGCATTCTATGGCAATTTAGGTTTTACCAATGTCCTTAATGTCTCTCAGAACAAAGTCTGAAGAGTTGGTGCAACTATAGCAGGCCGCACTTCAACTTGCTTGAAAATAAGGTGTAAGTCAATGCAGATCTGTCTAATAAGCTGCTCCTCATATTTATATTGGTACTGGATACTACACCAACCAGAAATAGCTATAATTCTCAGCCTTCTGAAACTTTGAGGTTAGGAGTGCATTTAAGGTGGAAGAGCTATTACTGATCATCAGAAAGGTGATGGAAAAATCCAGCACAGTTATTCAAAGTTTTTTATATTCCAAACTGTTTACATCAGGACTTTTACAGTATCAGAGAAAATCTTGTTATCTGACATACATTATCAAGTAAGAATTCAAGGTGGCAGAAGAAAACTTTATGCTATTTTTGAGTTAAAATATTTATGTCTTGAACTGCTTTTCTGAAGGGTGGGTATTTTGAAAGACTTCTCTGTATTTGAAGGTCCCAACAACAGGAGCTGAATGAATGCAGAAAACTTGTTCCTTCTCTATATCTTTTCAGTGATATCCTCAGTGAAAGAGAGAATGAAAACAAACTACATGTTACACTACTTGCACTATTAAAATTACACTTGTAATACTTCCATTTTACCAATTCTTCCTCTTGGTAAACCCATGCTGAGTACTCCTGATAACCTTCTTCTCTTCTATGTGCCTAGAAATAACCTGCAGAATGAACCACTCCATTGTTTTTCCAGGGCTGGAGGTGAGGCTGAGTGGTCTACAGCTTCCTGTCAGATGTGATCTGGCAATGCCTCTTCGGATCATCTTCTACCCAGCACAAATCTTTACCCCATTAGCTGTGAGAGTAACACTGCCTAAGCTCATCTGAAATTAAAGCATTTTTATCTGTTTTTCCTTACCTTATTTGGAACAAAGACTGCCTAAGCTGTCTTTATTGTCAAGGGAAACATTGGAAGAACAATCACCTTAGAATCCACAAGAGTAGGAAATGATTGCAGATCACAGTTCCAAGTGATCTGGAGTTCACTTGAACCATAAATTAAAGTCCTATTAAATGGATACTACTACCTTCCACCAGGAAAAGAAATGCCATGATTTGTCAACAAAAAACATCACATGGGAACAACATACTGAAAACATAAGTACTTTTGTTTCGTTGATATTTTTGCTGAGAAGCAGAATCACTAGGCATATGTTTGCTAATAGAAGTAATTGATCAATCTGCCATTGTAGTTATAACCATTTGCAAAAAAAAAAAAATGCTGACAATCTGCTGATCGAAATAAAATTATTTTCAGCCAATAAAGTGTAATGAATAAATGCCTATATGAAGCAGTAGAAACGGTATGGTGTGTTTAACATTTATTTTTGTGAGTGTAGATTCCTGGTTTCCTTAACTGTCAAGTTAAATGCACCAGTGATCTCAAAACCGTATGTATGATAGCTGAGTACTAAGTGTGTCAGTCAATTTTTATGTTAAAACTGAAGTCAGTTGATACTGGATGAATAAACAAAGGAAGTTACCTCTCTTTTTCTAGCTCTTCTAAATAACCAGTGCTCTCCCTGCTTCCATTCATAAATCCTCTTCTTGGAAATGATCCCATGGGAACAGGACTGCACTCTCCTGAACGGCTTGACACGGACCCTTCTCGGCTCCCATATGAACGCACGGACACCTTAGGCCTTAACTTGACGCCAGGGAAGTTAGCACTTTCCAAGTTCAGTTCTACATAATAAAGAGTAGACATTTTCAAAACTGAAGTTCACTAGCACAAATTTAGAATTTAATTTCCATCTTAATTCTTTATTTCCTGAACAAATTCATGATTTTTTGATAGATGCATTTTGCATGGAAATTCACAGAGTATCCAATTTGAGCAGACAGCCAAACCACAATGCTGACAATCAGAACAGTCATCCCACATGAGCCTGCCTGTCTCTTTCACAGAGGGGTTAAGAAATGGGCAGTTTTCCATTAATGTTTTACAAATTGTTCTGGTGGCCCACTTCCGAATAGCTTCTCAGAGATCCTTCCTGCCGAAGCTTCACTATCACATAAATCACGACACCTCTATTCATCACAGGGCCCTTAAATGCAGTCATCTCCTATGACATTTCTAGCGTAAACAACACTGATGGCAGGTAATGACAGCCTAGACTGGGCTTATCAGGAGAACCAAGTGCCTGAGGTTTATTAGGAGAACCAAGTGCCCCCGAGAGACCTCAACACAGCCTGCGTGGTGAGAGAGAGCACATCATTGTCACACTGCAAGACTCTGTGCTTGTCTGCATATCTGCAAATCTCCATGAAGAGTCCAGAGCCTTGCAAAGGACATCATCTGCCCGAAAAGGGATCAAGACCAGGTCAGAGACCATGCAAGCCCCAGCACGCTGTCAGAGTCCTGAGGAAACTCCAAAAGCTTCCAACGGTTATCACACCACCGACAGCACTCCTCCAAGTGTTTTGGGTACTATAATTATAATGCAGCCACAGAAGTAAAGAAATATTATTTTGTGAGTAAATACTCTAGAAAAACCTCTCTGTAACTAAAGCTCTTTGCTTTGGTTCTGTCTGCTCTGTAACTATAAGTAATTGTGCCTTCTGTCTTAACAGAAAGGAACCTCTCGAGTCCTTCCTAGAGGGCAAGCGCCATATTGCACCGCAAGAATCTCCAAAGCCTTAAGTGTTTGTATTTTGTTACTTTTGCTAAATTCTTTGAAGTTGTTTGGTACTGCCCTATGCACATATTCTGTAAACTACCTGCACAACTGAGCATAAAGACCCTGTGAATAAGTTAATATTTTTTGTAGTAATTAAAAATATTAATAATTTTATTACTATTTCATAATTCATAATTATAACCCACTTCATAACAATCTGGACTTGTTTTGCACATCCCATGTAATGTGATGGCACACATTTGAGCACATGCTCTAGAGAAGGGGGCATCCATTTGCAGCGTAACAGATACAATTCTTGTAAAATGAAATGGAGAGGGCAGGGAAAATTGGTGGAACTAATGCATCATTAAACAAAAGTATTTTTTCTAAAGAACTCAAAGAAGTGCAAGTTATATCATATATTCGTAAGAAGCCCTAAAGTAACAGTAGCAAAAGCATAAAACCAGCATAGAAACACAGGGTTTTTTTGAGAATGTGTCTTAAAATGCTTAGGCAAAACCAAGCATTAAATGTCAAATCATGAAAGTTGGTCCTGAAAAAAAAGATGCAGACAAGGTACAAAATTCTATCCAAAAGGATGAACAACTCAGAAACAAATGAACCTGCTTAGAACATAATTCTAGGTTTACCTTTAAGTCGTTCCAGTAAGTCGATTTGTCCAGAAGATGTCATTGCCTCATCTTCAATACTTCCTTGTAGCTGTTTCAGCACTTCCTGTAAAGAAATTAAGCTTAATTGGGAAATCTTTACAATAACTGGCCACAAAGCAAATACATCTTAACCTGCCCTCAAGTGCAAAACTACACTTACACAGCTAATTGAGACACAGATGTACACTATATTTCATGTGAGCAGTGATCAAGTGTCGTACCTTTAACTGTCATCAAATGTATGCTACAGTATTTCCTCAAGCACTGTGTTGTAGGTTGGGAACCACAGAGTTAAAAATCCTCTAGGGACTAGAGGACTCCAGGGGGTGGACACAGGAGAAGTGTGAAATTGTCATTCAATCCTATAATTCTGCTACTTCTTTATAAGCTGGCAAGGCCAACTCGGTCTCCTTCCATTTTCCTCCTGCCTGCTGTCTCTGGCAGAAGCTACTTATCTAGGTAACCATGTGGGGCCTGGTTATGGCTGCAGAAGCCTTGTTTGGGCCTGTGGGCAGCAGAGGCACTGGGCAAGGGAAGAAAAGGAGCACTGTGGATTGGAGATTGGTTTCAGGTTGGGGGAAGATTTAAAGGGGCTTGCTATGTATCCTGTACATTCTCTGTAATCTTTCTGTATCTTTCTTTTCAAATATAATTCTGTATTTCTTTTCTAGTTCATCTGAAAGCATCTCATTCTGTCTGCTCTTTCAAAAAAAATATGACAGAATAATTGGTAGCACAGCATGGTTAATGGTTTTCATTATTTGAATTGCAAAAAATACAGAATAGAAGGTTAGAAAATGGTGCCTCCTAGTGAAATTGTAATGGAGAACTAGAAATAAATTCAGGTAGACATTGCTAAGCTAGGGCTGTGCCTTGGGGTATGTTTGCATGTATTCACGCTGGTTGTTAGTGCAGTTTTGTCATCCACAACAGTCTGCACAAAACGTGCTTTGTGCTTCTCTTAAGCTCACTCTCCATACTAAAGAAGTGGGGTAGTGAGGGAGAAGTCTGTGGAGAGGAAGCTCTTCTCCCTCCTGCTGGTCTGAACTGTGGTGCTGTGGTGGCCATGAAGGTTTGGAGGGAGGTGACTTGGAGGAGTGAGTCACTACTCCCCGGGGTGGCGATGAGGGTAGAAGCAAGCAGCAAGAAGCAATTTGCATGTTCTGAAGTGGGCAAAGATGATATGATTCCCCCATTCCTGAAGCACATGGGGCTTAAGCTGACCCACAGCATAGTGCTGAATTGCACTGCATGGGTTGAGATGGAGTGGTGGGGCAGAGTGGAGCTGGTGATACCATCTGTTTCTTCTTATCCCGATATGAAGCTGAGTGTTGCAGAAATTCAAGAGGTGACTCTGGCCTCCCCTGGTTCCATGGCTCTGGGTGGCACTTCAAAGATGGCACCACATTGAAACGGCACCATCCTTCTTGGCCTGCTGACTGCAGTGGCAGCGATAATGCAAGTCATCTCCGTCCTTTTGCTGGGCACAACCACTCCCTATACTGGGGATGAATTGATGACACCACAGGAAACAGCCATGACTTGGTAACCCTCTTGTCCCAGTGCAGTCAGTGTGCATATGCAGGCAGCGGCTGTGAATGGCATACCTGCATTTGATGTGTGTCCTGCAGAGAGCAGTGACAGGGATCCACTCCCCCTGCTGCAAGTCATTCTTGAATTTACAGTGGTAGGACTGGTGGTACTAGGTATGGGCGGTGGAGTAGCTTTCTCTCCCTCCCGCTTATTTCTGCTGGTCCTGCAGAGGGTAGCCAGCCAGGACCAGTGGCAAAGGGCAATGTGGCTCTGCGTATCCCCACTGAGCAGTGGCAGAGGCAGCAGCGACAGCCGTGGTGTCGAGCTCAACTGGCAGGGTGAGCTGCAAGGGTGCCCTGACGGTAGCGCCTCCTCTGGCCAGTGAGGCAATGGTGGATGGCCTGGTACAAGAGAAAAGTAGAAGCACGAGATGTCAGAGATGGAACTCATCTGTGACAAAGGGATCATCATGCCTGCACATGTGAGAAGTAGAAAGAAGTGACAGCTTGCTTTTACTTGGAAGAATGGAAGTGAACTGGACTTCGCTGCCCCAGTTGACTGCCCAGGGGTGGAGACACGCCATCTGAGCCGGACGTGGACTAATTGAGATTGCACTGAGTGAAACTCCAAGAGAATCTGCAAAGCTTTGAGTGAAAATGGACTGGGACTGTCCATTATTTCACAGTGAGTGCTAGTGAACACAATGCAGATGGAAACAGAGTTCCTTTTGTATGTGAAGAGAATCTCTTTGAAAAACTTCTATGGGGGTTTTCTGCCTTTTGGTGGGGATACAACCTGTCCAAGGGGTGTTTTTTTTCCTGCTGGGGGGTCCAGGACATGCATGTTGGGTGATGCAGGTAGGTGGTGTCATCAAGTGTGTTCCACAAAGGGGTTTGACTTTGACTAAGACAGTTTGAGTTCAGAGTATGTACAAGTTGTTATTGAGGGTTTTTTCAGATAACCAATGTTATCTGAGAAATCCAGTTTGATGAAAAGAAGAATTGCATCCAGGGCCTGAGTTACAGATTTGTTGAAAGAAGAATGCTGGAATGAAGAACAATTTGCTATTACAATTTCACTGCCTGTTATGTGAAGACAACTAGAATGATAAATGATTTGGATGGCACTACATACTATATATAGTCTGTTTCTAGTTAGATGAGAGTAGTGTGATGCAGAAATTGAGACTGAATAAGGGGTGGAATGTTATAGGTTAGGAACATTAGAGTTAAAAACCCTCTAGGGACTAGAGGTGTCCAAGCAGTGTACACACGAAAATGTAAAATTGTTACTCAATCCCATAATCCTGCTACCTCTTTATAAGCTGGCAGCAATGCCAACTCACGCTCCTTTCCCTCCTGCCTGCTGTCTCTGGCGGAAGCTACTTGGCTATGTGGGTAGTGGGCCTGGTTGTGGCTGCAGAGGCCTTGTTTGGGCCTATGGGCACCAGAGGTGTTGGCTAGGGGGGAGGAACACTGTGGATTATAGATTAGTTTCCAGTTGGGGGAAGATTTAAGGGGAGGGTTTGCTATGTATCCTGTATATTCTCTGTAATTTTTCTGGGTTGCTTTTTTTTTTTCCCCAATATAATTCTGTATTTCTTTTCCAATTCATTTGAGAGCGCCTCACTCTGTCTGCTCTTAAAAAACACATGACACACTGTCATGATGTAAAGTACAACTTGAATCCTCTCTGGCAGTCCAATCCACCATTTTACTTAGAAGTTCTTCTCAAAGTGAATACCAGTTATCTCTCAATGTACAGACAGAGAAATGAAGGCACAGGAAAATGAGTTAAATTTCTCCATTTGTCTATCTAAGGTTAGCCTTGTAAAAATAAAATTTGGATATGTAATTAATAGTTACAAAAGTACATTGAATACCACTTTTTCAACCTCAAAGATACTCCAGCATGAGTAAAGTCTAGGACTTTCTTTGAGGCCTTAACATCAATGTAAACCAGTAAGGAGGATTATATTACTCCTATTACTACTATTGCTACTCCACCAATGCTAAATCACCACATCTCTGAGGAAAAGACTTAGGATCCCTTCACAGCACAGTATTATTTGGCTATGACTTCTAACACCATCACCATCACACCTACAACCAAGACATTTAGAACTCCTTTGCGCAGCTTAAGCTTCAAAGCCAAGAATATCTCCTTGTGCTACTGAAACTGTGATAAAATTACACAGCTGAAGGAACAGACTTCTAACGCACAAAGAAATTCATAGTACAACATGACTACTACAGTAAAAATGGCCTGTGAGTCTCCAGGTCCCTAATGCTCAGTGGCCTAAATTCAGGTAGAAAATTAAATTTAAGTTAGTAAATGCCTTTTCTGTGTCATAGTGGTGGATACTATCAACAGAAAAAATAAATAAAAAAGACTGGCCACAAGACAAAAACCCTTACTGGCATTGAAAACACCATTTTTCATTCTGTGGCATAGAAAATATTTTTAGAAGGAGCAACAGTCAGGAAACTAAAACAGTTCTCAATAGTGAAAGGTTCTTTCATACATAAGCTTTATACCCAGAATTTTACTTCTATTCAGACCTGAAAATTAATGAGTTTTAGACAATTTAAAAGCTCTCCACATCAGTGTTTTGCTCTTTCAAGAGCCTAGTATACCACTGTGTCAGTAATAACAGTTTTTTACAACTTTTTAGAGGAAGCACCTTCTAAAAGCATTTTGCTTTTTCAAAGGAAACAAAACAACATCTACAAGACTTGATAATAAACTATTAAGCTCTTCTCTATTCACAGTGTTGTTAAGCACCCAACTCGAGAGCAAATGGTGGCAGCAAAGATTCTCTACTCTAGGAATTCTGGAGCATAGACACACTAGTTATGTTTACACAATTTTGTGAAAATAACTGCAGGTGGAACTGAGGACAGACTTCATGCTTCATGTGTTTCCTGACTGATGGAGTCAAGGTGTGTGTTGATACTTGCATTTTAGTTTGGATGAGTCCTACACCAGACTCCCATCTCCCACCAACTGTACTTTGGTTCACATTGCAGGATAATTTCAGAGCAGAGTGTAAATTCCCTTCTATCAAACCAAGTTAGCAGTTATACTCAAGACTCCACGGACTCCACAGGATTAGGCTGGAGCTAATCCAAGCCAAAAATCCCATATTGTATGAACACAGGGTTGTCAAGATAATTAATCTACAGATCTACTCCTACTACTACTTGCTAATGCTGGCATAGCCTTCAGGATCATGTCTAGCATGATAAAACCATTACCATTGGAAAGATTTCCATTGCGTTTGTGCTTCTAAGTATGTTCAAGGGCATCCTCATTAGCCATCTTTATATACATCTGTCTTACTATCAAAGTTCAAAAACCAAGTTATGTAAAGAACTCCCGCATTATCTCACATAAGAGAAGATAACGTTTGCAGACAGCAGTCTTATCTTACAAGCCTAAAAGGGAAATGTTGATGTGTGAAGTAGTCTTGGGAGTCTTGCAAGCTTCTGGAAGACCCAACAACTCCGCTAAATCTAGAAAAAACTAATAAATCCCTTTTCTCCAAAACAGCACCTTGGCACAGTGAAAGAGCCCAGCCTAAACATCCAACCCTTTCTCCTGTTACCTTCTTAGAAGCCTCTTTATCACCTCTCTGCACTGCAGTTCTGGTATTTTCAGGGTACTTTACTACAAAATGAGTCTTCCTAGTTCAAACCGATACAAACAGCTATGTGGAACTACTAGTGGTTTTTCATGTGCCACCAATCTGCATGACTAGGGTGTCAAGGCAGCTAAGTGACTGCTCTTTTTGAATACTGGCAACAGGTAAATGTTAGCATACTGGATCAGTCTTCTCCATTTTCTCTGTTACAATTCATTAACTGAGGTTCTAATTTCTAGATTTTAAGTTACCCCTTTTTTCAAGGGCACGTGTTTTCTTTTCCACATTAGAATGCCAAGCATTTTTTTCAGCATTAAATTTTTTTTTCTATAGTTTCATTGCTAAGGTAACAATGTCATTATGAGATTGTAACATAAATTTCAAACTCAATCACGGGATACTTAGAAATCAGGGCTGAAGAAGAAGACAAAAGTTGAAGAGCCAGACAAAGACTCTAGACCAGGAGGAAAATGAGGCCATGTGGTAAAAACGACAAACTGAGGAATTTACAATTTTACTTGTATGAAAGAACAGAGGCTTTTTGCAGTAAGGTATTTGGAGGAAAACATGGCAAGTTATCTACTACAATGATAATGCAAGTATTTATTTATTTATTCACTTATTGTAAGTCCAGGATTTGACGCTAATGTTGATGTGCAGTTCTCCCACTTCTTACCCAAGATTAATAAAGTGCTCTGAAGTAGTACTTTTGCACAGTAATATAGTATTTGATACAAATAAGCCTGAACTGATTTAACTAAAGTTAAATTAATACACTGTTTAGCTATTCAAGTTTGAATTAGTAGTGTTTCATAGCATCATTCTAAGCAAATTCTTTACTAACTTAGTGTATCTATAGGAATGCTGAAGATGTTTTTTCTGCTCTTTCAAAGAATGCAAGTCAAACTATTTTAATGGTCACTTAAAAACAACCTAATTTATCTTGTCCTATTCAAGAAATACAAAAGAATAGTTTTGATAATACGGCTGGTCCTATGACTCATCATCATTTTAAAAGATTCCTGTCTTCACAGTCTTTGGACTGTGAAGTACAGAAACAATGAAATTTTTTTGTTGTTTGCACTCTGTAAACACAGTCCTAACCTTACAACTACTTTGTGGATAATTAAATAAAGGATGAGACCCATCAACAAGTAACTGGAAAAATACTGAGAAAAGCACCTTTAACAAACAGTATATACACCAGCTAAGGGGTAAGGGTTGTAAATAAAACTGGTTAAGAGCTGTGACTTTAATCAAGCTGCTAAAAAATAAAGGAATCACAGATGAACAATGCTGACAATGCCAGATTTAAAATCACGGTGAGCTAAGATTTAAAAGTATATAAAATTCTTTAGAATTGTATGTATAAATATTAACATTAATATTTAGAAATATTTCAAAAGATGGTATCTGAAAAATGATGTTCTAGTTCAGGCATATACTTCTCCTTTGTCAGGAGGAGTGCTGATGACAATTACGTATTAGGTATGTAAACATGCAAGCATGATTTACTTCTCTCTCCAGTAGGGCATTGTTATTAGCCCTACTGAATTTTTTTGTGTCCAGTGAATACCAAAATGTATGAAAATCATAATGAAATTTTAATATATTAAATTGCTGGCAGCAGATATTCTGTAAGCCAACAAGATATTTAGAAATTTACTGCTTATTTTAAAGAAGAGCACAAATCTACATTTAAAGATATCTGCAACAAAAGCTATTCTATCAATTTTTAATAAGACACTCTTTGCACTTGCTCCTTTTCCAGAACTTAGGCCTCCGTGAATGTACGTATACACACAGTGTGAAATCTATCTATACACACTGTGCATTTTTTTTTTAAATTTTTGTAAACAAAATCCAAACTGATCTATCCTTCAATTTACAGAATCACAGAACAGTAGGAGTTGGAAGAGATATATGGAGATAATCTAGTCCAACCCTGATGCTAAAGCAGGTTTACCTAGAGCAGGCTGCTGCCTTCCTGCATCCAGGAAGGTTCTGAGTATTTTGCAAGGAGACTCCACAGCCTCTCTGTGCAGCCTCTTGTAGTGCTTCTTAAAGAAGTTTTCTCTCAAGTTCCTGGAACTTCCTGTGTTCCAGATTGTGCCCATTGCCCTTTGTCCTAGGCATATGGGAAAAGTCTGGTCTCAATCTCTTTACAGCCACCCTTTAGAGTAAGCATTGCTAAGATCCATTCTCAGTTTTCTCATCAAACTAAACAGCCACAGGGCTCTCTGTCTGTCCTTCTAGGTGACAAGCTCTAGGTACCTAGCCATCTTTGTAGCCCTCCACTGGACTCTCTCCAGTAGTTCCTTGTCTCTCTTGAACTAGGGAGCCCAGAACTGGACACAATACTCCAGATGTGGTCTCACCAGAGCAGAGTAGAGAGTAAGGAGAACCTTCTTTGACCTGCTGGCCACACCCTCTTAATGCACCCCAGAAGACTGTAGGCCTTTTTAGCCACAAGGGCACATTGCTGGCTCACAGTTAACTTGCTATCCACAAGCATTTGTAGAATCTTCTCCATGGAGCTGCTTTCCAACAGGTCAACCTCTTCCCTCTTTGCCCAACTTTCCAGCTTGTACAGATATTGCTGAATGGCAGGACAGCTTTCCGTTGTATCAACCACCCCTCTCAGTTTTGTATCATCAGCAATCTTGCTGAGAGGACACTGTTTCTTCATCCAGGTCATCAGTGAAAGCATTGAACAAGACGGGACCCAGTAATGACACCTGCTAGCTACAGGCCTCCAAGTAGAATCTGTACCACTGATCACAACCCTCTGTGCTACTGTCATTCAGCCAGTTCTCAATCCACCCACTGCCCATTCATCTAACCTACATTTTCTAAGCTTACTTATGATGATGTCATGGGAGACAGCAAAAAGCCTTGCTGAGTTGCGACAGAAAACATTCACTGCACTCCTGCATCTACCCATTCAGTCANGGCATATGGGAAAAGTCTGGTCTCAATCTCTTTACAGCCACCCTTTAGAGTAAGCATTGCTAAGATCCATTCTCAGTTTTCTCATCAAACTAAACAGCCACAGGGCTCTCTGTCTGTCCTTCTAGGTGACAAGCTCTAGGTACCTAGCCATCTTTGTAGCNTGAGAATGATCACGGAGGATTTCCCTTTGGCAAATCCACGTTGACCACTTCCAATAACCTTCTTTTCCTCCACATGCTGAAGAGAAGACATCCAGAATGAGCTGCTGCATCACCTTCCCAGAGATGGAGTTGAGGGTGACTGGCCTGTAGTTTCACAAGGCTTCACACTCTCAAGCTCTCATCCTGTTGGGGGACTTCAACCATTCCAATATCTACTGGAAAAGTAGAATGCATAGAGGATAACTCTGTAAACCAGGTTCAAGAGACAACTCTACTAGAGGGAATGTGGTACTGGACCTGATGGTCAGCAATGCAAGTGAGCTAACTAACATGTCAAGACTGGAGACTTATTCTTTTTAACCAAATCGATAGAATTTTAAAATTATTTATCTGATGGCATTTGTATTCATGCTTCTAATCTTCTATGCTGAAAACATACATAATGGGTAGTTATCTCATAGGTTCAACTTGAGAGTTGCACACTGCTTCCATTATTGGGACGGGCACCAGAATACTCTTTTCTATCCATTTATACATAGCATAAACTTAACTTCATGGTCTTACATGACTCCTCCCAACTATACGAACCTGACAGTGTCTTAATACATGATGTGGGTTTAGGAGTTAC
>WBNM01041446.1:0-11070 GCA_013399055.1 Ramphastos sulfuratus
TCTAGGAAGCCTGTTCCAGTATTGGATCAGTCCCTCAGTAAAGAAATGATGCCTGATGTCAATCATTGGTGCAGCTGAAGAGTCCTAGCAGAGCCTGGTACCTGGCTACAGGGGATTCTTTATTGTTCCTGACATACAAAGGAGGCAAAAGCTGAAGGGCAGGATATAAACCACTTGGGACAGTCCTCTGCAGTGGAGTAATGATACATGTAATAAATACATATATATATAATAAATACATACATATAATAAACCCCACTTTGAAAGGCCATCTTTTTTTTGGAACCTGTAACTGAAGCAGAAGAAAGACTCTGGTGGCATGCCCTCCAGAAATCACAAATGCAGCATTCTCCAGTCTCTCAGCTCTCCAACTGTAGGAAGTTTGTTATGGCCTGCAGGGACTGCTGCTGCTCTTGCAACGTGGGCCTGCTTAGAGTAAAGCTGTGTAAGACAATAGCCAGAACACAGTATGTTAACAACCCCAAAGCTGTCAAAATTGGTGGAGTTGAGTCCACGGTTTAGAAACTTCCAGGAATTCTTCCTCAAGTGGCTGAGTTGCAGAAAGTTGCCCTTGGGTGCTGTAGTGGCATAGAGATGCTGCTGCTCTCCCTCTTTGTCCTGACAGCTTTCATAACAGAAGCAGGAAAAGAGCCTGATGCCCAGGGGGGGCTTTCTTTACCTGGATCTTTTCCTGCCATATGCAAACCTCAGTGCTGCAGCAACTTGTCAAGTCAGTGGACAGATGCTGCAGCATTGTCAGAACTGATTTACCTTGACATACCTGTACTGGTAGATACATATTGTGGTTATTGAATCTCAGGCCTTCAGAGTGTGATTTATGACTGGGAGGAGATCAGGAGATACTTTTTCCCTATGTGAAATATTCCACTGTTAGCTGGGTGTAATGCTGGGCAGTTTACCCTCTTGAAACAGGGAATGGCAGTCACAATGGGAAAAGTGATCTAAGATGAGAGAGAAATGGTTTGCTTGGTACTGAGCCTCATGTTCTATGGTACAGAAAAAGAGACAAGCAAAAATGGGAAAACAATATTACTGTGCCCATCATTATTGCAATTCTGTAATGCACCTAATGGGTGTGGGCTGGGGGAGAAACACAACTGTGTTGCTACATTGCAAGATTTCCTAGACCAGAGTTCTTCAAGGGTCTTTAAACTCCTTTCTCCCTCCCCCACTGCCAGCTCAAATGATTATCTCCCTGTTCTGGCTTGGATCCTGCAGCTGAGGAATGCAGGCAATGCACTTTGAACAGTTTGGTTTCAAATAGCATCAAAGTTGCTTTTTCATTACTCTTTGACTGCTTTGGAAGAGATCTAAGTCCCTGTCTGTGTGCTAGAAGTTAACAGAAGTTATAGCAGGCTTATTGTTGGAGGGTGGGGGAACAACTACTTTATGCTCTTAAATGTGGTTTTGACTTTCTGTGAAAATGAACCCCTAGAATATGCAGCACACCTACAGTCTGCTTTGCAGCTCTGCTTTGCTACTGTCTCCTCTGCAGCAAAGATGGTGGAAAATGCATTAACACTGCTGAACAAATTGAAAAAAAAAAAGGGGAAAAAAAGGAATAGTGGAATTCCTAATTGGCCTTGGGACAAATCCTTCTAGCAGGATGCAGGAGCACAGTCGTTTAGCTGCCACAACTCCAGCACGTGGTTTCTTGCCTTCTCAAAAGCTCTGACCAGGTTTAATACACTCAGCAGTGGAGGTTGTTGAATCTTTTCCATTGTTTTTTTGTTGGTTGTTTGGTTTTGCTGTCCGTGATGGTTTGGGAGTTCCCCGCCCCCCAGAAATGCCCCAGACTAGACTCACCCAGCTGGAANCTTTTTCCTTCTCAGATTCTATAACGGTTTTGATCCTGTGCTGTTAAGTGCTAATATTGCATGTCCTTGTCTGCTGCTGCACACACTTCAGCAGAGGACTTAAAGCCTGACACAGGCAGCACTACAACAGCTATGATTTTGGTACCCAAGATCGCATTATGCATCTAGCAATACTTCTGCCCAGGGGTGGGGGAAGGGAGCAGGAAATAAAATTTTATTTTAATGAGAAAAAGGACCACAAGGGAGTTACTGAAAGCCTGCTCAGATTGCTGTCATTATAGTCCTTGCTATTGATAGCTCTGCTTCAGTTCTACTCCTCTGAGCATCAATGAATGCTTATATAGATGGACTATCAGGAGGTGTCTAAACTTACTCTTAATAAAATTACTGGGAAGATAGTTTAAATTCCAACAGCATGACTGCACTGATGCTGCTGCCACTCTTATGTGGGGTAAAAGGCAGCAGTGGTGTCAGGGTGAGGAACTGAAAAGCAGGAAGAAAGTTTATCTTAGATGACTTATTTGTTAGTGGACAATGTTTCACTCTGGTACTGCATAAGTGTGTAGGGGAGGGGTAATTAATCAATGCAAGATGGTATTTTCAAAAATTAATATTGTTTATTACTATTCACTATTCAGAACTCGCCACCCTGATCACTAATTTTAATAACAACAAGTTCTTTGCTTCAGTCATTGAAACTTTATACAGGTTAGAACAGGCTCTAGCAATAACTACTGATAATACATAACATTAATTGAACTCGGTCGAAGTGGCAGAGAAGGTTGCTGCGGGCAGTGCACCGCTTGTGGTCAATGCTCTGCTTGCCCACTAGAGGGACTCAAGGAGCTCCTTTCTGCTCATGGCAGAAGGCAATGCTGAGTTACAAGAGGCTTGAAGTATTCACTCACAAAAGGATCTCCCAACTGGCAGGGCTGGCTACAGCTTCAGACAGTACCCAAAGGCTTTCGGGGAATTGTCATCTGCTGAGACTTCTGGTTCTTCCCAGGCTGCTGGGGAAAGGAGGCAGACATCTCTGACCTGGTCCTGATCTCCTCTGGGTGATCTGTGTATCTCCAGGACTTCCTGTCTTGGCAGGAGGCTTTCAGGTGCAGGCAGGATGCAATGCCATGTGCAGTCTCAGCATGGTGTCAGGCTGGCTGTGCAGGCTGATTGCCTGCAGGCATTTAGAGCCTGTTCCTGGTAAGCTCATGGAAGGCAGTTTGCAGGCAGTTCAGATATAAGGCAGCATGAATACAACAGCAGAGAGCAGATACAAGGGCAGAGCACTTTGTGCTCCCTGCTCATCTCCTTTTATCCATACAGCCCAAGACTAATGGGCCTTTGGACACAGAATAGCCAATCAGAATGGCAGTTAGCCAAGCTTGACCATATTAGCTGAAGCCATAGGCTTGCTTTACCCTTTTTAGGGCAAAACACAGCCTTGCACAAGGCATACACAAGCTAAGCCTGTGCACCTTGTTTAGCACAGGCTGCCAAGGGCCAGGGTCCTTAGACTCAGTGGCTCCAGGTTCTTCATCCTCTTTCCCACAGTTGCTTCTCCCCAGAATAAAAGGAAGGAGAGCAGAAAAACATCTCTGGGCAAGCCAGGACATGGATAAGCCTATTTTGGCCTATTTAGGCCTACCACAACAAAGTGCTAGGTTGGAAAACTGAAGTTAACATTACCTTTCTTCTGCCATGCCATTTAAAGAGGGGAATGTCAGCAGCACATCCCAGACTCTTAGAACCACTGTCAGTCCTTTGCAAGGAACATTCAACCATGTATGATCATCAGTGTATGCCATTGGCCTTTTCATAGGCTGGCTATAGGCTGCTTTCCAATCATCAATACCTAATGCTCTCCTGGCATGAAAAATGAAGAGCATAGTCCCAATTTAAATGTACATTACTATTATTTCCCTATTAGTTGCATAGGCAGCGATTGTCTGATTAACAAAACATTCAGCTACAGGCCTATGCTCCAGAGAACATAACTGAGGTTGGTAGTATACTGATGTAGGAGAGCAAAATAGGGCTGCAGCACAGCCAAGGGTTTGGCTATCTTATATAAGCTGGAAATAAACAGGAAATATCTGTGCCAACTGAGTGTTCTTGTAGCAGTGATTGATAGCATCCAAGAAAGACAGTTTGCTTTTTAGAAGACAAGCCTGGGAGTCAAGGAATGTTAGCTAACTGCTTTCAGAAGTGTTCCTTAGTTTTAGCTCTTTATTGTTTTTTTATAAAGCAGCTAAACTAACTTGTTGAGATTTTTACCTTGGATACCCACATGTCATAATGCACATTTCGACCTCAGAGCATCTGGGACATGGCCTTTCACCTCCTGCTCACTGATTCAGCCAGCTACATGTTCCTGCTACTGAAGCTGGAATTCATAGAATCATAGAATGGTAAGGTTGGAAGGGACCTCAAAGATCATCCAGTTCCAACCCCCTGCCATAGGCAGGGACACCTCCCACTAGCACAGGTCACTCAAGGCCTCCTCCAACCTGGCCTTGAACACCTCCAGGGAGGGAGCAGCCACAACCTCCCTGGGCAACCTGTGCCAGTGTCTCACCACCCTCACTGCAAACAACTTCCTCCTAACATCCACTTTCAATCTCCCCTCTGCCACTTCAAACCCATTGCCCCTTGTCCTGGCATTACAAGACCTTGTCAATAGTCCCTCCCCAGCCTTCCTGTAGCCCCCTTCAGATCCTGGAAGGCTACTCTAAGGTCTCCTGGAAGCCTTCTCTTCTCCAGGCTGCAGAGCCCCAACTCTCTCAGCCTGTCCTCACAGCAGAGCTGCTGCAGCCCTCTCAGCATCTTGGTGGCCTCCTCTGGACTGGCTCCAACACTTCCATGTCCTTCCTGTGCTGGGGGCTCCAGAACTGCACACAGGACTGCAGCTGGGGTCTGAGGAGAGCAGAGCAAAGGGGCAGAATCCCCTCCCTTGCCCTGCTGCCCACACTGCTCTTGCTGCAGCCCAGCACACAGTTGCTGTCTGGGCTGCACTCACACTGCAGCCTCATCTTGAGCTTTTCATCACCCCAGACCCCCAGGGCCTGTTCCTCAGGGCTGCTCTCAGCCATTCCCCACCCAGCCTGGAGTTGTGCTTGGGATTGTGCCTACCCAGGTGCAGGACCTTACACTTGGCCTTGTTGAATGTCATGAGGTTGGCCTGGGCACAGCTCTGCAGCCTGTGCAGGTCCCTCTGGATGGATCCCTGCCCTCTAGCAAGTCGACTGTGCCACACAGCTTGGTGCCATCTGCACACTTGCTGAGGCTGCACTGATTCCTCTGTCCATGGCACTGACAAAGATGTCAAACAGCACTGGTGCCAGCACTGACCCCTGAGCAGCAGCACTTGGTGCTGGTCTCCAGGTGAACATTGTTCCCTTGAACACCACTCTCTGCCTGCCGCCATCCAGACAGTTCCTTATCCAGCAGTGCTCCACCCATCAAGACCATTAAGTTGTTCTATTGCATGCAAGCTGTATTTTTCAGCCTGGCACCCCAGAGCCCTGCAGAACTCTATGGTAGATCACCTACATGTAGAGTCCCTAACAATGATGGCAAGGGCTGCTGGATGTTTTTTCTTAACCCACAACAAGGGACAGCAGCTTAAAGACATATATGCACTAAGCTGTATTAAATCCTTATAATGTATTTTTCATGTGTCAGTGTGTGTGAAGTAATATGTGTGTTACCTTTCACACATACTGCTTTTCCTGCTGACCTAGTAACAGAGAGACCACAATGCTATAACAATGCCTTGCTCTTCCCAGGACCTGGCTACTGAGTGCTTACAAAAAGCAGGGTTCTAGACCACACCTCTTGGAAGAAGCCCAGGTGCTTATGTCACCCGCTGGAGAGGCAAATATTTCTTTGCATGACAAATCCACATGCTTTTGCCATTCCACCTTGATCTTCAAAGGTACATTTGAGGCATAAAGTAGTCCAAAAGCTGTGTCTTGTTTCACCTTTTCTTTCCCTCAACTCCTGACTGCTACTGATAATGATTATTTTTTCCCCGTTTGATGATCCAGGCTGTTCTGATTTCCCTCAGGGGAACTAAAGCCCCTTGCTGGCATTGTTTGCAGTGGAAAGTAATCCATTTTCAAAGTGGTGCTGGGTAACTTCAGAAAACAGACTGGAATGCTGGGCCCGAGCTGATATAACAAGACTGATTAAAGATTCCTATCTCACATCTTGTTTTAATTTTTTTTTTTCTTCCTACTATGCTCCTGTCTGGGTCCTAGATTTCAAAGCTAAATACAAACCTTAGCTAGCAAGTTGTTCCCTGTGCCTCGTGTGAATCTTTTGCTTCCTTTGGCATTCAAATGCTGACTTTTTCAACGTTTTAAAATATAACTCAGTCCAAAAGAAGAAAAGAATGTATTTCAAAGTGAAAGTAAAAAAAAAAGAAAATAAAAACTTCACAACATTCAAACAGAATTTAACTGTAGAGGGGGAACTGTCATGATAATTACATTCTGGTCTTTTGAGCAGGAAGTTGTGCTGTAGAACTGTCCTGTGCTTCATTCATAACACAGAATCATAGAATCATAGAATGGTAAGCTTGGAAGGGACCTCAAAGATCATCCAGTTCCAACCCCCTGCCATAGGCAGGGACACCTCCCACTAGCACAGGTCACTCAAGGCCTCGTCCAACCTGGCCTTGAACACCTCCAGGGAGGGAGCAGCCACAACCTCCCTGGGCAACCTGTGCCAGTGTCTCACCACCCTCACTGCAAACAACTTCCTCCTAACATCCACTTTCAATCTCCCCTCTGCCAGTTCAAACCCACTGCCCCTTGTCCTGGCATTGCAAGCCCTTGTCAATAGTCCCTCCCCANGAAGGCAGTTAGTCATTACAAGAGGCTTTAAGTATTTACTCACAAAACATTATCAGACAGTACCCAAAGCACAGGAGGGGTTGCTGTCAGTGGTTTCAAAGCCGTTAGAGGCTTTGGAGTTTCCCAGGCTTCTGGGTGCTGGAGAAAGGAGGCAGACAAGCTCTGACCTGGTCCTGACTCTCTGGGTGATCTGTGTATCTCCAGGACTTCCTGTCTTGGCAGGAGGCTTTCAGGTGCAGGCAGGATGCAATGCCATGTGCAGTCTTGGCACAGTGTCATGCTGGCTGTGCAGGCTGAAAGTGGGGAGGCATTTAGAACCTGATCCTGTCACTTAAGTTCCACACAGCTCAGTATATAATGCAATAAGCAAGCACAGATGCAATGGCAGAGAGCAGATACAATGGCAGAGCACAGGTTGTGCTCCCTAATCATCTCCTTTTATCCATACAGCCCAAGACTAATGTGCCTTTGGACACAGAATAGGCAATCAGAATGGCAGTTAGCCAAGCTTGCCCATATTAGCTGAAGCCATAGGCTTGCTTTACCCAAATATGGGCAGAGCACAGCCTTGCACAAGGCAAGCTCTGTACCTTGTTTACTGCAGGGTTCAAAACAAGTATGGGCAGGCCACAGTCCTTAGAGTCAGTGGCTCCAGGTTCTTTGTCCTCTTTTCCCCTGTTGTTTCTCCCCAAAACAGAAGGAGAGAGAGCAGAAAAACATCTCTGGGCAAGCCAGGACATGGATAAGCCTATTTTGGCCTGCTTAGGCCTACCACAACAAACAGGTACAACTGTTCAGAGTTCAGTGAAACTCTGTGCATTCCTCTCAGCTTAGGAGATAGCTCTTAAGTTTCATTTGCTGTGCATTTGGCCACTGAACTATTGTTATGCAAATGATTGTGTGAGGGAGATGCAAACCCTGGATTTATAGAAACTTTCTTTCTTCCTGCCTCTCAAGGACTTGAGGCAGTGCTCAGCTGGGTCAGGGGAGAGCTTTCTTCCTCTTTCATTCAAAAGTGGTAATGGGACTATTGCCTTAACAGAGTTTAGTTGGAAATGTGTTTAATTTGTGCTTTGAAGATAAGGATCATGATGTTGCAATAAACTTGAAACAGGATGTGCCAGCCGAGACAGACTACATTATGTGCTCTGTTTGGTCTGTCCAGCTCAGCAGACTGCTATGAGTGCTGCTCTTTACCAACCATATTTGTAGGTGGATTTCAAAGTCAACCCATCAGACATGACAGTGTGCAGTAGTCCCGTCCTGCAGTGATAACTAATCCTGTAGCTGAGTATTTTGAAGAAATAAGTACCTATTTTTATGTGTTTAAATTGAACTCCTGTAGATTAGGGTGATAGTGGAAAACACACAGGTCCTCATGTCATACCAGAGATCTGGTTTCAACTTGTTTGAAGTAGAGAATGAGAAAAGGCAATGATTAAGTGCCAGCAGCATGGCCCAACTTTTCACTCAGTTCCATCTGTTCAGATCTGTATGAGGAAAATGTCCTCTGAGCAATAAGTGACATCTCTCCAAATATTTCCAGAAAATATTGTGCATCTAGGCAGGTGTAACTATTTCTTGTTGCAAAGAAAGGCAGAGAAGAATATAAAAGCAAGAGTTATACTAGAATTAAATAGGGAAGAAAAGCCCCAGAAGTCAGTGCTAGCTTTCAGAATTGCCTTGGTCTTTCTGACTGCAGCAGTTCAGTGTCACAGATCTGTTATCATTTACATTTGTGAGCAAATTATTATGCCTCAGTTCATAGCCCTTAGTAATTGTATTAGCTACAAGACTTTCCTATCAAGCATTGTGTCTGGTATTCCTGTGAGAGTGTGCAATGGGGAAATGGAGCTCTGTTGAGAGGTGAAACTAGGGAAAAGGGAGCCTACTATTTAACATCTGTGTAACATCTTTGTCAGTGCCATGGACAGAGGAATCAGTGCAGCCTCAGCAAGTGTGCAGATGGCACCAAGCTGTGTGGCACAGTCGACTTGCTAGAGGGCAGGGATCCATCCAGAGGGACCTGGACAGGCTGCAGAGCTGTGCCCAGGCCAACCTCATGACATTCAACAAGGCCAAGTGTAAGGTCCTGCACCTGGGTAGGCACAATCCCAAGCACAACTCCAGGCTGGGTGGGGAATGGCTGAGAGCAGCCCTGAGGAACAGGCCCTGGGGGTCTGGGGTGATGAAAAGCTCAAGATGAGGCTGCAGTGTGAGTGCAGCCCAGACAGCAACTGTGTGCTGGGCTGCAGCAAGAGCAGTGTGGGCAGCAGGGCAAGGGAGGGGATTCTGCCCCTTTGCTCTGCTCTCCTCAGACCCCAGCTGCAGTCCTGTGTGCAGTTCTGGAGCCCCCAGCACAGGAAGGACATGGAAGTGTTGGAGTGGGTCCAGAGGAGGCCATGAAGATGCTGAGAGGGCTGCAGCAGCTCTGCTGTGAGGACAGGCTGAGAGAGTTGGGGCTCTGCAGCCTGGAGAAGAGAAGGCTTCCAGGAGACCTTAGAGTAGCCTTCCAGTATCTGAAGGGGGCTGGAACTGGATGATCTTTGAGGTCCCTTCCAACCTTACCATTCTATGATTCTATGATTTCCAACATGCTTAGACTGTGACAATATTTGCTGTTGAAAATAGACTGTTTTCAACCACAAATTCCTAGATTCATAGAGTACCAGGCTTGAAGGGACCTCAAGGATCATCTAGTCTAACCTTTCGGCATGAGAATATAGTTTAAATGAGATTACCCAGCACCCTGTCAAGCTGGCCCTTGGAAGTGTCTAACGCAGCAGCTCCCTCAGGGACTGGTTCCAGCAGTGTAGTTTAATGGTGAGAAGTTTCTTCCTGCCAGCCTGTCCAAATCTCCCCAGCTGCAACTTGTACCCATTACCTCTGGGCTTTACCCTGTGACTCTTTGTGAAAAGGTAGTGTCCCTCCTCATGACAGCCTCCCTTTATGCTCTTGTACATGGTTGTGAGGTCTCCCCTAAGCCTTCTCTTCTGAAGGCTGAACAAACCCAGTTCTCTCAGCCTTCCTTCAAATGGCAGGTCTGACAGTCCTCTGACCCTTCTTGTGGCCCTTCTCTGGACCCTTTCCAGCTTGTCCACATCTTTCTTTTATAATGGGGACCAAAACTCTATACAGTCCTGAAGGTGCAGCCTGAGTATTGCTGAGTAGAGTGGGAGAATGACATCTTTGTCCCTGCTCACGATACCCTTATTAATGCAGCTCAGCACCCAGCTGGCTCTGCTTGCCCCCGCAGATCACTGGTCACACATGTTCAGCCTTTTGTCCACCCAGACCCCCGGGTCCCTCTCTACAGTGCTGCCCTCAAGCCAGGTGGCTCCCAGTCTGAGCTGCATTCCTGGGTTATGTGTGCCCAGGTGCAAGTCCCTACACGTGGCCTCCTGCAGTTCCTTCTTGTCCACTCAGTCAGTCTGTCATGATCTTCCTGGAGGGTGACTCTTCTACTGTGTCAACTTCCCCAATTATTTTTGTGCCATCAGCAAACCTCATCAGGGTACTCTTCATTCCCATATCTGAATTGTCATATGGAGAATTGTGAAGAGTTGTTCAAAGGATAAAAGCAGCTTACTTATAATCCATGCTCCCACAGCATCCTTCTGGCCAACCTGAGGCAGTGTGGTCTGAATGATCAGGCAGTGAGCTGGATGGGAACTGGTTGAAGGAAAGGAGTCGGAGAGTTGTGGGCAATGGGATGGAGTCCATTTGGAGGCTGTGACTAACGGAGTCCCACAGGGGTCAGTACTGGGACCAGTTCTGTTCAATACATTCATCAGTGACCTGGATGAGGGCACAGAGGGCACTGTCAGCAAGTTTGCTGATGGCACCAAGCTGGGTGGAGTGGCTGACACAGCAGATGCTGTGCTGGCATTCAGCCTGACTGGGACAGGCTGGAGGGGTGGGCAGGGAGAAATTGAATTAAATTCAGGAAGGGAAGGGGAGAGTCTGGCACCTGGGAAAGAACAACTCCAGGGATCAGGATAGGTTGGGGACTGACCTATCGTAAGGCAGCAAAGGGGAAAAGGATTTGGGGGTCCTGGTAGATGGGAGGTTGAGCATGAGCCAGCAATGTGCTCTGGTGGGCAGGAGGGGCAATGCCATTCTGGGGTGGATTAGAAGGGCTGTGGTGAGTAGGTCGAGAGAGGTTCTCCTGCCCCTCTGCTCTGCCCTGGTGAGGCCACATCTGGAGTACTGTGTCCAGTTCTGGCCCCTGCAGTTCAAGAGAGATACAGAACTGCTGGAAAGAGTCCAGCACAGAGCCACAAATATACGGAAAGGAATGGAACAGCTCTGTTAGGAGGAGAGCCTGAGGGAGCTGAGACTGTCCTGATTGAGGTAGAGGAGCCTGAGAGGTGATC
>WBNM01041447.1:0-33299 GCA_013399055.1 Ramphastos sulfuratus
AGGGACTATTTACAAGGTCTATGAGGACTATGAGGACAAGGGGCAATGGGTTTAATCTGGCAGAGGGGAGATTTAGACTAGATGTTAGGAGGAAGTTCTTTGCAGTGAAGGTTGTGAGACACTGGAACAGGTTGCCCAGGGAGGCTGTGGCTGCTCCCTCCCTGGAGGTGTTCAAGGCCAGGTTGGACGAGGCCTTGAGTGACCTGTACTAGTGGGAGGTGTCCCTGCCTATGGCAGGGGGTTGGAACTGGATGACCTTTGAGGTCCCTTCCAACCTTACCATTCTATGATTCTATGAAGACCTTTAAGATGAGACAGTTTGTAGCTTGTGCTTGCTTACACAATGCACACAGATGTTCCCAAACTATGTTAACACACTTTTAGGTGCCACAATTACCTCCTGATCTAATTAAAATCTCTAAAACATTACTTTCATCAAAGAGTTTTACAAACTCCTTTAAAACTCAAGGCTTTTCTAAGCTCTCCTTTGCAGAAGAAACATCTGCATTTAACTCACATGTGGCTTTTGTCTTACAGTGTAACAATCAGCTATGTACCATAACACAGTAACCCACTGAAGACCTTAGCAGCAGCAAGGGATAGGGAAGGGTGGGGAAGGGTGCTGGATGTGCTAGGGAGGGCAGAACTATGCAGAAAACTATTTTTGCATTAAGTAAGGAGGAAAACATCATCTGATAATGTCTGATGGGAAGGAGGCAAGAGAACTGGTGAGCCATGGTAGCTATGGATGGGGACAAGACAGCATTATGGGAGCGTGGAGCAGACAAGGGAACCTCAGATCTGGACTGAGGATTGAAAACGAGGTTAAGATTGTTAAAAACATGTGGTGCTAAACCAAACTTGAGTAGTTTCCAAAAGCCTGCTTGATAGTGAAGCTTTCCTTGTGCTCTTTCTCAAACCCCACTAAGCTCAATCCCACATACAATTGCACAGTATCCAGCACCTTCATCCTGTCACTCTTCAGATGTTTCCAGGAACACTTGGTCCCCACTTAAGTCCATCTCCTTTGTTAGTGGCTTCCTAAGCCTCTACAGATATCCTGCCCTTTGCTGCAGAGGGTAGATGGAGCTGAGGTAGCCAAAGGTGTGTTAATGTGTCCAGGATAGTTTGGAAACAGCTATGTTCACAAGTTGCATTAAGTTGCATTGCTGTGGTCTTCAAGCACAGAAGACCACCAAATAACATGGTTTTACAGCACCCTGCAGAAGAAAACTAATACAAGCAGGATCAGCCCTAGATTTTTTACATAATCTATAAAGTGACAGTTAATCTCTCATGTATTTACTCCCAAAGCCCTAACTTTATCCCAAACCCTTGGTACAATCCAATTTCTGCTTCAAGTGAGTGGAACCACAAAGAAGTGAGTAGTCTCACTGGTTTTTAGAGAGAACTCATGATTCTATAAACTTTTTGCCTTCAATGGCAAAAGACTGAACTGCATAACACAGCAGTGCCTACTCAAGTTTGTTTTCCTCATCCAATATTCAGCTTCCTCCTGCCTTTGGTGAGTCACTAGCACATTTGATTCGACAAGTTGTTTTGAAGTGACCTAGCATTCAAGTGCAACTTTTCCAAGGCAACAGCCTCTTGGGAAATGCAGAGTGAGCCGATGTTGAAATCAGGATAACACATGGATGAGCAAAGTCTGGCACCCTGACTGGATGAGTTTATGTGTGCAATGTGATGTTAAGTGTCTGGTAAGGAAGAACACTAAACATCTATCTTCGGGTCTTAAGCCTAAAGTTATGTATAAAACTCAAATAAACTCTAACTCTTTGCTCAAAATAGAAGAAAAAAAAGAAAAGGACAAGAAAATATGGGTGAGAATGAATTCTGTAATTAAAAAAAAAAAAAAGTAAAAGTAAACTACTTCCCAGAGTTAATATTATCTGGATTTGGTAATCATGCTTAACCTGACATTAAATCATTAAATGCAAATTAGTCCTTATAAATCAATGCAGAAATTTCCATTTGGACTCTAGTGTGCACAGCAGAAATTTCCATTTGGACTCTAGTGTCTGATGCAATTCAAATTCTACCTGGACACACGATTTCCAACACTTTACTGCAACATCATTCTTATATATTCTCTAGCAGAGAAAGACCTAGCCATTTGAAAATCAGATCTGTTCCACAAAACAGGAGAGTGCCTTCACATTTCCTAGCATCCAGTACAAATGATTGAGTCTGATTTGGTAATCCATCCAATTCAAGGTTGTTTGAATGGCTACACCATGGCAAAGAGGGTCACAGCATGGGAGAATGATTAACTTAGTCTACCTTCCTTGTTTGTTTGATGCTACCTCACTCCAGTGTGAGTCAATAAAACTTTGTGCACTGACATACACAACTTCAAGCACCAGCCAGCTGGGCCAAAATGGGGCCCCGAAAAACTGCCTTTCTCTTTCTTTTCTTGCTCAGCTCAGGTAAGAGTCCTTTGCCTTTCACTTTCTTAGGTGAGATGGGGGCCAAACAGTTGCAAACTCTATCTGATGAAGGTAAGTCTCCGCATTCCTGTGTTACCACTTCGCTGGAGGATTTGAGACTTACTGGCCAGCAAGAGTTGCTGTTAAACAAAGTGAGAGCTGTTCTTGCTTCAGGGTTGTGTTCATCAGAGACATCAGAAGAGCGGCAGCCTTGGTGTCTGAGTGGGCAACTAATGGAAAGTATCTTATCAAAGGCTTAATACAAGACATAGTTGTCTGTTCTCATCAGCCTTTCATCCTGCGATTGTTACTTTTCTCTGTTATTACCAAGTAATCCGATCCTTACTTTGGTTTTTTTAAAGTTTGTAAATACATTGTGAAAAACAAAACCACCAAAAAAAAAAGGAAAAAAAAAATTCTGCACACTAGAGTTTCAGTCTTTTTCATAGACACACTCTTAAGAATAAATTTGTCATTCCATGTGATAGGAAGTTCAAAATCTGGTCAGCTCTACTTTCCTCAGTGTTTTTGGTGCTGCAAGACCCTTTTTGTAGAAGATGGTATGAAGTAATTTGTAACACACGGAACTGGGTAAAGCTCTTTACAGTTATCTTTTTGATTTAGTAGATTGCCAGTCTTACAGAAATTTTCAGTTTTGCAAGAAGTATTATTCTCTGTCTTAAAAACTTCAAACTTCAATGAACTGTGAGATTCAGATGGCACACCTTCTTTCAGGCCTTCTGTATAACTACACAGTTTGTTTTGACTGCAGCTAAAAATACAGTTACAAGTACATATATTAAAAAAAACTCAATAAAATACATTTTATGTATCTAGTTCTAAATATGAAAAAGGATTTTAGCTTGAAATATTAGATACATGCCCCAACATGATATTATTTAATGTTAAGAATTGTCATCTTAATTTAAATTCTAGTTTTTGCAGAACAGCCTCACTCAAATCAAATACACTTCTTTAATAAGTAGAGAATTTAGGTGAGAGAGGAACATGTAGAATTTGGGCATTTGACAGTAACATTCTGCTTTTGTTTGCAAGTTCTTTATCACATGGTGGTAAATATTTGCAGTTCTGAGTAAGACAGTAATATGTCTTTCTAACACTGAAAAATTCCATAGAAAGCAAGAAAATTTCCTATATTTTTATTAAGCTTGCATATGTGTTTTTTCCTTTAAATATTACGCCCTGCTGTGTAATTATGACCAAAAAAAAAAAAAGAGGAAAAAGTATTTATATGACCCAAATCAATGATGGCCTTGTCAATATTGTTAAAATCAAACGCAATAATCATAAGGACAACATTATCACAAAATGTCCAAACAGAAGAAATTTAAAGTTGCATGGAAGCTATATCATAACAGGAATTCATGTCCTTGTGGAATGGATTGCGGCATACCTATGATAAGATTTTAACCTAGTATAATGTTTTCTCTCAAAATTCATTTCTTCTTAGCACTGTTTTTGTTTTAACATAACTAGTGGAATCACTGATTCTTGTGTTTGTCACATGAAAATGTATTTTATCCTTTAACTTTTTTTTTTTCTCTTTAGCAACTATCTTTTTATTTGATGCACACTGTTTAATTGCCAATCTTTAAGGCCAAACTCATCCCTAGTCTACATGCAGTAACTCACTGTCTATCCTGCTGGCATTAGGCTAGGACTGAGAAAGGGAAAGGTGAGAAAAAGCTGAAGAAAAGTCCCTTTCTCCAGCATGACTGTCAGACATGAAGGAGAACTCAGGGTCTGGTTCATACCCTGTATACCTTTTATTCAGCAGCTATATAAAGCCAGACACAAAAACAGGGCATAGAGCAGGACTGACCAGGAGCCAACTATCTGTCTGGAGTTGAGACTATGCAGAAGAGGTAGCCTTGTCAGCAGAGTTGTATGCTCATCTGATAAAGGAACTGTAAAAATCACAGGACTCATGCAACTCTGTGACACTGAAGCTGAAAGTCATAAAAGTCACAGTTCTATAGACTATAGCTAAGTATTCAGAGACTGCATAGCTGTAACAGCTAAAGAAAATATAAAATGGCAACGCCCTTGTACATTTTTGGAGTTTACTGCTAAAGATGGCTGTACTTTTTGGTATCCTGTATCTGTCACTTGCAGATGGAGCCCAGAGCTGTTAGGTGAGTTTATTTACTAGTTTAATGACTTGTGTAAATTCACTGCAACAGAAGGGAACATCTGCTGCCTTGATTGTTAAGTAAGTTCAGTACAGAGTTATTACAAAAATGACAAACTGAACATGAGCATAGTAATAACCACAGAGACTGAGGATGGCTTGTTTCTTGCAAGAGCATTTGAAAAGGGGCAGCTGTGGAGTGGCTGAAAAAAATGAAGTAATTTTACAGGATAGATATCAGCAATGAACAATCTTTGTTTCTCATCCTTCTTGACTACCACTTCACCACTTTCTTCAAAGGATGGATGACCTGTATTTGCATTGTGCTTTCTGAAGCACCTCACTTTTCTTCTCTTTAGGTCACCTTCACTGTTCTCATCACTTTATACTCTAGGTTTGTGTTATTTATTATGACTTTCAGAATGGTGCAAAACGTGGTTCAAACCACTTCTTTGCCTTGCATTTTCAGTGATGCTATGCTCTGCCATACTAGAAAGGCAAGATTTATTCATCTTTTGTTACCATTTGTGCTGGTTTGAGGCTAATTGGAATATTTGAATGGAGAAAATTATATTACAGGCTGAGAAAAGGAAACAATGGTGATGTCTACTTCACTCATAGGCTTGCTGAGATGGATAAGAATAAGAACTGTAAACATAGATAACACAGTATCTCAGGCACAGTGTTTCAGGCTGTCTAGCAGCTTCTTGCCTTCTCCTCTCTGCCGAGTAACCTCACTAACCACTTTCCTTCTAACCCCCCTGGCCGATCCTCCAAATTCACCTTGCGTGTAAGGCAAACCCTGGGGTAATGTATAGGAGTGGGGAGAAGGTGGAAGGGTGGTTGGGATCCCCTCCTGGGGTCTCTGATTTCTGGGAGGGGTGTTGTGTTTCTGTATTACCTTTACCTTGTATATTTCTGTAAATATTCCTGTATATAGTCTATGTATCTGCTTGTATGTTGTGCTAAGCTGTAAACATAGCTTCATTTCTTAACTTCCAGCTGACTGAGCCTAGTCTGGGTGATTTTACAAAGTGTGGAGGGTTGGGGAACTCCCAAACCATCACACCATTAAACTAATTATTCCAGCAGTTAAATGGTAATGTTTATCAATGAGGTGACACAGAACGTAACATGAAAGTTTGAAATAACCACTCATGTCAGCATTCACATTTTTAACTCATTCTCTCTTTTTCATTTTAGTGCAAGGAAACATACTAGACAGCTATGTGAAAACAGAAGGAGCTTGGCTGTTGAACCCAAAAAAGCAAATTTATAAGACACATAGTAACGAGGAATGTGCAGAGCGATGTGAAACTGAGAATAAATTTATTTGCAGGTAATTTCCAGTGGTTCCCATATAAATTTTTCATTGCAGATGATGGAAAAAATTTCCATATTTATCAGCAGTCTGAATTTTTGAGGGATTTCTTCAGTCAATTTGTGTCTGAGGTTTTCTGGAAAAACAAAACGTATGCAGAAACAGAATGCTTGGGACATATGGATGAAGGCACTGAAATAAAAAAAATTAAGAAAACTCTTACTGAAAAATATTGTATCTTAATGCACAGTTTGGCACACTGACAACCAGTCTGACATGGCAAAAGTCTTGCGCTCCTTTTGCAATAAAGAATAATAATTAATTGTTTAGAAATTTAGGACAGCAATCATGGCATTGCTTATTTCCAATGCATTACCTACTATCTTGTAAATACACCCTAAATGCTACTAAAATTTGGACTTGTGCACCTTCTATTTACTTTGAAAAAGAGATGGCCATCTAAACCTTAATGATTCTAAACCAGGAGTCAATGTGGTTTTACCAAGGGGAAGTCATGTTTGACTGACCTGATAGCTTTTTAGGAGGACATAACGAGGTGGATNAAGGCATTCTCCTCTCCCTCTACTCTGCCCTGGTGAGGCCACATTTAGACAAATATCTAAAGGATGAGTGCCAGGAGGATGGAGCCAGGCTCTGCTTGGTGATGCCTGATGATAGGATAAGGGGCAGTGGGTGGAAGTTGAGGCATAGGAAGTTTCAAGTAAACGTGAAGAGGAATTTTTTCACCATGAGGGTGACAGAGCACTGGAACAGGCTGCCCAGGGGAGTTGTGGAGTCTCCCTCTCTGGAGATATTCAAAATCCACCTGGATGCATTCCTGTGTGATCTGGTCTAGGTGATCCAGCTCTATCAGGGGAGTTGGACTAGATGATCTTTTGAGGTCACTTCCAGCCCCTGACTTTCTGTGATTCTCTGTGATTCTGTGATTCTGTGCATTTATACTAATGCACACAGCATGGAAAACAAAGGGGAAGCTGTTGTGCATCAGGAAAACTAGGATATGGTGGCCATCACAGAAAATTGGTGGGGTGTCTCTCACAACTAAAGTACTGCAAGCAATGCCTATAAATTCTTCGAAAATGATGACAGGCAAGGAAGGAGAGGTGGCTGGGTGGCCCTGTATGTTAGGGAGTGATTTGACTGTCTTGAGCTTAATGATGGTGACAACCAGGTTGAGTGTTTATGGGTAAGAATCAGGGGGAAGGCAAGCAAGGCAGATATCATGGTAGGAGTCAGTTATAGACCACCCAACCAGGATAAAGAGGCAGATAATTTTTTTTTTTTTAGACATCTGACATTTTGTGATTCTGTGTGATTCTGTGAAAACCTACTTCCAGCCAAGTCCTTACTCTAAACTTACATTTAACAAGGCCCAAGGGGGTCAAAACCACAAAAGACATTGACCAGTGTGTACCAGAGATTTTTGCTCAGGCTCCTGCCTCAGAGGTCATAGACCTTCAACAGTACAGCAGGCAACTAGAGAACTGAGGAGAGATGCCTGTCCTCTGGGAGCTGTCTTCTCAGATGCTGAGAGGTTTCCTCTCAGCAGGGGGTTGGAACTAGATGATCTTTGAGGTCACTTCCAACCTTACCATTCTATGATTCTATGATTCTATAATTCTATGATTAATCATGTGAGCTTTCTTACAATCAGTAAAGACCAGACTCTATCTGGCAAGGAAGGATCTGGAAGAAAAAAGGTAAATACTAGGCAAACCTTTAAGACCAAGTCAGCACTTCAGACCAATAAGTGAGATCAACACTTCAGTGCTTTAGACGTGTCCTCTTGGCAGTGTGATGGACCATGCTCATTAGCTACAGCCATACTTAAAAATTTGACATTATGGAGAGTTGGGTTTGAATTTGAGGATCATCCCTAGAGTAGTTTTGATCCAGGACAACCAGCACTCCCCAGGCAACTCATTGATGTGGTTACCAGTAGTGAGTCCAGATGTGATCCTTCTCCTCTGGGGAGAAGCCTTGTAAATTTAACAAGTACATGCACTCTGAGACCATACCAGCTGGTCACAGGACTATAGAATGAACTTTGTTGGTATTTGCTTTCCTGGTATACCCACTGAATGTCATGTTCCTATTGCTATTTTTGCCCTCTCTTTGTTCAGAAAAATGCAGCTTAAGAAATCAGTTAGTCTTTTCAGGACTTTTCCTTAGATGCTATTATAAAGGTCACACCATCTGCTCCAGTTTTATAGACTTACAGCCTTCACTTCACATGCTGAGAATTAACATGGCAGTATTTTCCAAAGTACTTACATTGTTTCACACATGACAACTCAGAACAGTTATCAAAGGATAGTTCAAGGTCCTGGCTTGTTGTGTTTCACATGTTCCTTGGTAACTGCTGAGTACAGTAGAATATCTCACTTCTTGAATGACAACATTGTGCATGTATACTCTTTAGTATATTCTCTGGAGTCTCTGGCACATTATAAACCTTGTTTTTTATCCCTTGTCATAATTTGTTCATGTAGCTCACTTTTAACATAAGTTAGATATGAAGACTTCATGAGTCTAAATCACATCTGAAAATGGGAGCTACAGTGCCCAGTGATTCGTGAAACATTACCCAGTCTTATACACCACTGAAGTGCAGTGCTTGCTAAAATTATAACTGAATACTAGAAAAGTTGTTCAGCAAATTAATGTGCACATTCAACTATTGTTCCATACATTGCTCTCTTCTTTTTTTTTCCAACAGGGCCTTCCTTTTCACCAGTAAAGACCAACAGTGTTTGACACTGTCTGAGAACAGCAAAACTGCAATGTTATTCAGAAGAGCAAATGCAGTTCTTTATGAAAAAAGAAGTATGTCTGTGTCTTTTTAATACTATTTCATTGAAATACACTTTCCAGTGAGACTTACATAACCCTAAATGAGGGCTAAGCCTTCATGGGGTCAGATGAAGTGGGTAGCCTTTAACTAACACCTGCTTTTGCCAGATAACAGTGGTAAGGTTTTTATGTTTGTTTTTGTTTTGTTTTGTTTTCAGATTAGTAGTAGATTCCTTCTCCCTAGATCCTAGTATCCACAACCAGAAAAGACTACAGAAGGGCCTGGACTTAAGGGAGATGCTTAAGAGTCCCTTCTCTCTCTTTAAAGCCAGCCAATAACCTACAGCTTCATCTTAGAATCACAGAGTGGTTTAGGTCGGAGGGGACCTCGAAGATCACCTAGTTCCAAGCCCCTGCCATAGGCAGGGACACCTCCCACTAGTACAGGTCACTCAAGGCCTCATCCAACCTGGCCTTGAACACCTCCAGGGAGGGAGCATCCACAGCCTTCCTGGCCAACCTGTTCCAGTGTCTCACAACTCTCACTGGAAAGAACTTCCTCCTAACATCTAGTCTAAATCTCCCCTCTGCCAGTTTAAACCCATTGCCTCTCATCCTGTCAGTACAAGACCTTGTAAATAGTCCCTTCCCAGTCTTCCTGTAGGCCCCCTTCAGATAACCGGAAGGCTACTCTAAGGTCTCCTTGAAGCCTTCTCTTCTCCAGGCTGAAGAGCCCCAACTCTCTCAGCCTGTCCTCATAGGAGAGCTGCTCCAGCCCTCTGATCATCTTTGTGGCCCTCCTCCTAGACCCCCAGGTCCTTTTCCTCAGGGCTGCTCTCCAGCCATTCCCCACCCAGCCTGGATTTGTGCTTGGGATTGTGCCTACCCAGGTGCAGGACCTTACACTTGGCCTTGTTGAATTTCATGAGGTTGGCCTGGGCCCACCTCTCCAGCCTGTCCAGGTCCCTCTGGATGACATCCCTGCCCTCTAGCAAGTCGAC
Source organism: Ramphastos sulfuratus (assembly GCA_013399055.1). Taxonomy (NCBI): domain Eukaryota; kingdom Metazoa; phylum Chordata; class Aves; order Piciformes; family Ramphastidae; genus Ramphastos; species Ramphastos sulfuratus. The sequence continues at coordinate 9,736 of WBNM01041447.1, forward strand.
TGTGCCACACAGTTTGGTGTCATCTGCAAACTTGCTGAGAGTGCACTTGATTTCTCTATCCATATCACTGACAAAGATGTTGAGCAGCACTGAAAATGGTGTTATAAGGAGTAATGGTTTCTGAGATAGGTCTTTGCCCATAGGAAAACTGATGTAAACTATTAAATAATTTCAATTGTATCATTAAAGAAAATCCAGAGTTTAGTTAAGTGGGACTCAAGTCAACTTTCTTTTAGTTGCACATGTAAAAAGTATGAGAGTGTTAACTATGCTTCAAAAATATCTGTTTTTACAGTATTCATATACCATTAGATGATGTTTGCCCTCTTAGGTTAATTAATTTAGTGAAACTTTTATCCTAATCTTTATTTTTATGGTATAATTAATTGATATGGTGAACTTTTGTATTCTCCTTTTGTACATTTTTTTCTGATCATTTTTGTCATAGATGAGGATTATTTCACTGAAGTATATTTCATCTCCTATTCTTTCTGAAAATAGGAAAACTGTCTTTAAGAAATGGCAATTATCCATTTTTTAATCATCTCTTTTAAAAAATCTTTCACCTTATGCCAGATGCAGACAAACTGTTGGGGTTTAAGGCTATTTTTTTAATTACATAATCAAGCACAGAGCTCTTGCTATATACAGGCAATTATAGAATGGCTTGGGCTGGAAGTTACCTCTAAAGGATGTCTAGTCCAATCGCCACTGCAGTAAGCAGGGATGTCCTCAGCTAGATCAGATTGTCCAGAGCCCTGTTGAGTCTTACATCGAATAAGAAAGAAGAAGAAATGTGTTTTATTTTTAATGTGTCTGTCTTTCACTGTTTACCAATTTGTAACTTTTTTAAGAATAGTAATGCATTTGAGAATGTTCAGAAATTTGAAACTCCAGCATCTACCAAAAGTTGGTCTCCTTCAACAAAGAAACGTGCATAAAAAGGAAAAATGAACCAATTTCTCAGCTGCTTCAAATCACAGTGGTTTCAACAGGCCAGAGTCTAACCTAAAATCAAGAATCAAAATAATTAGACTATAAATACCTGAGTTCCAGAAATACAAGGAGCTCCAGAAAAATGCAACCTTTTTCTTCTTTTGACCTGAAAAATCTTGTAGGATAAGATGATGATATGTGTGTAGCACCTGCAAGAATCTCCCTGAATCATGATTAAGTAATATTACGCAGTTCCTGTTGTAGAAGAAAAAACTGAATGGAACAGTTAGCAAGCAACAAACTTTGAAGACCTTTCAGATCACTTGAATGTAAATAATCCTTACTGATTTTATTTCAGTAATGCAATCAGGAGCTAGATTGATTCTGGTTTATGTTTGAGACAACCATTGTACATGTTGAGGCTAGAACCTGGGTAGGAGTTCTGTGATATTGTTACTGCATCCTTTTAAGCCTTTTAAGGTCATGAGCATGGATTTTAGTTTTCTGAAAAACAGAACCCCATCAGTACAGATTTTAAAAACTAATTTTATATAACCAAAATGTCCCAAACTTGCCCATATGCCTACAGAAAACAAAAGATAAACCTAGGTTTCATGAACATCAATCCCACAGCCTACTGTGTGTCAAATGGTCTCTCTGACTCACCTCTCCATTTGCAAAGTCTCAAATAATGATATGTCCGTTTTAATGATAACATCTATTGTTACAAAGAGAGGTGAAAATGTAGCTCTTACCTAAACAGATTACATCACAGCCTCCAGAAGCTGCTGCATCCTGATACTTAAAGGAAATTCCTTTCACCTGCCCAGATGCTTTTGCAATACTGTTGTTGAAACAAATATTTGTTTATTTATTGTTTTTTTTAGTTGAAGCAATAACTTGAAGCAATAACTTCCTTTTCATTGCATTCAAAGAAAAGGATGACAATTAGTATAAAACACATTTTTTAAAATTATTTTTTCTATGATATGTGCTATAAAACAGAAAGGTAACCTTCTCTGACATATAGAAAACGTAATAGGAATTAAACCTAAATTTTGGGAACTGTTATCCTCATATCTGTTTGTAAATAGTTAACCCAAAGGATATGGGTAGAGTTTGGGGATCAAAAACTGTTATTTGTTGTCAGGCAGAAAAAAAAGCCCTAAATGTTATATAAATGGTCAAAGATTTATACAAACAAAATGATTCAGTGCTTGCCTTATTTAGTGTTCAGTTATTGAGGTTTTTTATGTTAATTTTTTGCAAAATTGTTTGAGAGATAAATGCCTTCCAGCTAATTTTTTTTAGAGTAAACTTACCTGTATATGTGTACTACAATAAAGATGTGACTTAAGTTACATCTATAAATCCAGATCTATAAACTACCTATTGGGCGACAGAAGAGCTGAACCTTATTTCAGATTTAAATATTAGTTCTTTTCACTTTTGATAACAAAAGTTTGTGTAAATTTACATTATTTATTCATGTAATGTATATTACATGAATGTAAATAATGTAAAGATCTCCGTTAATCTTCTGCTTGTATGTCAGTTTGGGCATAATTTTAATGCTGAGGAAAGCTTATGCAAAATTGGGTCTCCAGAATATCTGATTTGGAAACTAAAGACCTTGAGACAAGCCAGGTCAGAATCTAAAAGATGTGTTGCTTTATTACCACTAGAAAGGAGGGAATGGCTGGTGAAATATGCCCTGTGTATAGAGAAATGTTAAATGAGTTACCTGTTTAGTTTTCCAAACCAGAAGACATGTTGCTGACAATGACTGTCCCTCAAGCTGCAGATACAGCATTTCTGAGGGAATGTGCCAAAATTCAAGCTCCTTCAGCCCTGTGTTGGCAGAGCCACACCTTACAAATCTCTCCCCATGTAGCCACCAGCTGTTTTCTGGGAAACGTGGTTGTTTAGTCCTCCTAGGAAAATCTTAAAGTATGTCATGGGGTTATGATTACTCCCTTCTTCTGTGAAAGAACAAAAGATGACAACATCGAGCTTTCAGGTTCTTTAAATGTTTCTAACACTACTAATAAAACCCTCAGCATTAAAATTCCCCTTGACTTTATGCAAATAGGATTTTGTTGCTAACTCTTTCATACTTTTTTTTTTTTTTAATAAAGATACTATTAAGTTTTAAAATCTAAAAGTAATGCAGCATATATAATATGCACCTTCAATCAACTGGCCAGTTTATCTCGCACAGCACAGAGTCATTGTTTTAGTATATAATAAATGAATTAGATTTCATGTATCATGTGGTGAGCTTTAATGAAACAATGAACTTAACAAAAATTGTTTACTTAAGCTGATAAAATGTTATGTGTTAAAATATATCTGTGATTCTGTCCTGTTATCTTGTTTGGCTGAATTTGGGTTGTTCTCTTTTATGGTAGGATTTTAGTTGTTTTGTACAACTGTAATAACATCATAGGAGGCAATGAAAAGAGAATGTATTTCTGTTTTGTTATAGTATATATTTAAATGTTAAAAGCTTATTTAAATATACTACAGCATGTTCTCAAAAGAACTGCGTTGTATTACACATTTCTGGCATTCAGGTTTGATAGTTTTTGACTTTCACATGAATTTTTCAAAGCTAATTAATCCGCCTTAGACAGCTGATTACTAGGGGTTTTTAACTACATGGGCTGTCAATTTTTGGTGGCAGAAGAAAACAAAAATACAATCAAATGTATTTAAATGTATCAGCATGAAAATGCATTTTGCATATGATAAAATCCTGTAATGATACTGATTAATGAGGCACACATACTTTCAGTTTATCTTCTAGAATGCAAGGAGGGAAATGGTGTGGATTACAGAGGAACTGAAGCCAAAACTCAGAATGACATACCCTGTCAGAAGTGGGGTGATAATACTCCCCATAAACCAAAGTAAGGCCTTTTTTGTATATCCTTATATGTTTTTTCTGAAATTTTGCTAAAATTTGAAATTGTGATGAGTAGTCTTATAAGCAACTTGATGTTCAGAGTCTTCTTAAACATATTTTTTATAGTCACCTAGAATAAGATAATTCTCTAATCTCAGTTGTAACTCAGAGACCTGCAATTTGGGCTATGTGATCAATAGACATAGTGTCAATCTTGGCACCTACATTTAAATTTTGTAGTCCTTACCTTAAAGCACCTGGTTCTGCTGAAACAAGATTTTTCCATTAATCTCATCAGAACAAGAACTTCTCTTGGCTAGAGGTATAACATGCAGCAGGTGAGACAGAGGTACATCATTTTATCAGTGAATCCACAATTAACAGGGCAGTATTTCTGGTATTTAATGAAAAAACATCCAATTTTATTTTATCTTTATGGATAACTTCCTATTGAGAAAGCACAGTATTTAGGTTTCTGAGAACTCTCGTATTTCAGCAAATATCTTCTCATTGCCTCCCAGGAAACATGTCCTAGAGGAGGCTTTTCTCCACATGCTAAATGGTGACTCAGCTGAGCAAAAATTACTGGAAATTGAATGCTGGAGTAAATGCAAGTATCAAAGACATGACTGCCTGTAGAGGCGCTACATTTCATGAAGCATATAGATACGGACCTTTGTCTCTTCAGCACTGGCACACAATAGCAATGAGACTTCTAATGAAGAACATCTACAAAATGGTCCTCAGACAAAGATTGCATTTTTAGAGTCCTCAGCTGAACAATTGGGTCACTTTCCTTATTCTCTAATTCCATTTAAATTTTACTCCAGATACACACCTGAAAGATACCCCGATGCAGGACTGGAGGAAAACTACTGCAGAAATCCTGATAATGATGAAAAGGGACCTTGGTGTTACACAACAGATCCTGCTACCAGATTTGATTACTGTAACATCCCAGAGTGTGAAGGTCAGGATATTGATCCTGGTTTTGGAAGATGTGTTCAAGAACGTGAAGTTATTCGGATACTTTTTAATTGAGTATTTGTTCCAATGTTGAGTTTAGTTCCATCTGAAACTTTTCCAAGACATTTTCAACACCAGCAAGGAAGATATCGAAACATTCCCAAACCAGTTGTACAAAGTCTTCCATTTTCCCTACATTAAAAAAATAAATAAATTAGTATATAAAGATATTCATAAATTATAATCCTAGAATTGAATCAAATGACAGTTGCTACTGAAAAAGTTGATAAAACATTGTATCAGTAAGGCATGTGTTTTTAATTATAGCTTAGTATTTTTGATTTAGCTCTCCAAAAGCTATAGTCTATAATGTTGGGGGAGGGGGTATGTGTTTTCCTGTTGTTTTTTTGATGAAATACTATATAGATATAATCAACTAGTTGAAGTCATGAGTGTTCTGTAACCAGTTTGTCAAGCACTTTCTGTCTCTCTTGTCCTCATTCTGCCTTGCTCATACAGTAGAGTGCATGCACTGCAGTGGAGAAAACTACCATGGAGTAGTTGCAACAACAGTGTCTGGGCTTGAGTGCCAGCGCTGGGACTCTCAACAGCCTCACTCTCATGGATACCTCCCAGAAAAGTAAGTTAGAAACTGCGATAGGTTGTTTATCATCAGTGGTGGATTAACGACCACATTGCCCCAGACAGGCTATTTATTATGACCATTAGTGACATTCTTTAAAATTTATTTTTCTTACTTAGTTTCCCTGAGAAGGACCTGAAGATGAATTATTGCCGTAATCCTGACGGTGAACCTCGGCCGTGGTGTTTCACTACCAGCCTGACTAAACGCTGGGAATATTGCAACATTCCTCGTTGCAGTAAGTCTGACTTCCAGGCTTCTAGACACAAAGACATCTAGAAAGCTTCCATTGAGGGTGGTGTAGGGAAGTAGAAGAAATCAAAGAGGCTCCAAAGATAAAGGAAATAATAAAAATCTCTTGACTTTTATTTCAAATGAAAAAAAAATGAAATATTTTTGAAATGAGCCTCTGAATACTTCTTTTGAGGCTAGACATTTCTGTCATAGGCATTTCTCGTGGTTTTGCCTGAAGCACATCTGCCTCCCTTGATGTCTTCACTAGCCATTTCAGTGGTTCTGATGTTTCTTCTGATTTCAGTTTCTTCTGACGTTCCTCCTTTGATCTCAAGTTTCACTTTTCCTGAAGATCTTTTGGCTTTTGTTTTGCTCTTCCAATTCAATTCTTCATCTTCTCAATTTCTTTTGCCCCTAAAGGCCACTCCTTGTCATGATGCTGTTCCTTGGGATTTCTTACCAGAGCTCATCCTTGCTGTCTCTCTTTCACCAGTTGAATGCACCCACACCTGTACATAGCTATGACTGCAGTTAAAAAAGAATATGGATGGGCCTGCCACTTTAACCCCAGTTTTCTTTATAGCATTACCACCTGCTCACTTTCCAGCTTCGTTGTGATGGATCTGCTACTACTTGATTGTGTTACATCCTGGCTGCTATAAAGAGGCAGATGAAATGCCCTTCATGCAGTTTGGCTGCTTGTGAAAATGTTAAAATGGAAGAAAGAAAAGTTTAGATACTTCTAGCTCTTTTCTCTACCTTTTGAACGTTCCAAACATTTCAGTCTTCAAACCTTACCTGTAAAGAAAGTTAAACAGCCCACTTAATTATAAAGATTGAAGTGGCTATGTTTATGTTTTTACTATGTCTAGAAGGCATTGCTTAATTTCAGTTCCTATTCTTTGTAATAGCCACACCTCCACCAGCTCCTGCACCAGGACGTCAGTGCTTATCAGGAAGAGGTGAAGACTATCGAGGCACGATATCTGTTACTGAATCTGGAAATACCTGCCAGCATTGGAGTTCTCAGTCTCCTCACAGACATGCTCGCACTCCTGAAAACTATCCCTGCAAGTAAGTGAAGCCTCTCCATTATTCAGTGTCCATGAGAAGTACCAAGCACAAAATTACTCCATTTTTCTTCACCTATATTGCAAGGTTCTTCAGCTGGATTCCCTCTCTCTCTCTCTCTCTTTTTTTTTTTTTTCCCCACACTTGTTTTTATTCCCTTCTTTATTCTTGAATGTTAGTGTCTCATTTTCTGACTTTCAAGCTCCACTTGGCTGATTTTTTTCTCATTTTTTTCATTTCATCTTTTTATTGTATTGCTGCTCAGGTAAAGCAATGTGGAGTAAGAAAGGTATAATAATGACATTTGCTTCAGACTAGATTCTTTCATTTTTCTGTGCTGCTCTTGGCCTCAAAGTACTACATGAAATACAATGTTTTAGTTCATCCATCAATCTAGCAGATGTCTGGCTCAGCACATCCAGAAGACTAGTGCACTGCAACTATTCATCTAGTAAATAGCATCAATCAGGGATCTGGGGGTGCTGATTGACACCCGCCTAAACTTGAGCCAGCAGTGTGCCCAGGTGGCCAAGAAGGCCAATGGCATCCTGGCCTGCATCAGGAATAGTGTGGCCAGCAGGAGCAGGGAGGTCATTCTCCCCCTGTACTCTGCACTGGTTAGGCCACACCTTGAGTACTGTGTCCAGTTCTGGGCCCCTCAATTTAAGAAGGACATTGAGGTGCTTGAGCGTGTCCAGAGAAGGGCAACGAGGCTGGTGAGAGGCCTCGAGCACAAGCCCTATGAGGAGAGGCTGAGGGAGCTGGGATTGTTTAGCCTGGTGAAGAGGAGGCTCAGGGGAGACCTTATTGCTGTCTACAACTACCTGAAGGGTGGTTGTGGCCAGCAGGAGGTTGCTTTCTTCTCTCAGGCAACCAGCACCAGAACAAGAGGACACAGTCTCAAGCTGTGCCAGGGGAAGTTTAGGCTTGAGGTGAGGAGAAAGTTCTTCACCGAGAGAGTCATTCGCTACTGGAATGGGCTGCCCAGGGAGGTGGTGGAGTCACCGTCCCTGGAGGTGTTCAAGGCACGTTTGGACGTGGCACTTGGTGCCATGGTCTAGTCTTGAGGTCTGTGGTAACGGGTTGGACTTGATGATCTTTGAGGTCTCTTCCAACCTTGCTTATACTGTGATACTGTAAATAACTGCAGCAGTTCTCACTAGTAAATACAACAGTAAACTATGCAACAAGGTGCGTTCTCCTGTTATAACTTTTGCTAGGTTTCTATGAGAGGCTTTTCTCAGCCAAGCCTTCTGTTTCAGGAGCCTAGAGGAAAACTACTGTAGAAATCCTGATGGTGAGAAGATGCCATGGTGTTACACCACCAACACAACTGCCCGGTGGGAATATTGCAGCATCCCCTCCTGTGATGGGACAGAATCAGAAGCCCCTGGTAAGAACAACAGGAGACATCTGGAATCAAAGGATCATCTTGGTTGACTCTTCTCAATTGTATTACTGCTGCCGCCCTCAGTATTGCTATGTGTCAGCTGAACTCCTGGGGCTGATATGGAGCCCAGGTTGCTATGTTCAGTCTGGTGGATAAGTGCAGAAAGTTTTACACTACCAACTCAGCTCAGGAAAATTTGCAGTAGCAGAAGTAATTTCCTTTTTCCAAGTTGATAACCTCTAATTTTTTTTAATGTTCCATGGAAAAGTTAATTAGCTTTGCATGACATCTCCTGAAAGAAATAATTCAAAGCAAAACCTAAGAATCAGTGCTCACCAAGCCACTTTCCATCATTTATCAGTAATCCTGGCTAACTGGGGAGGTCCCAGGTGACTGGAGATTGGCTAATGTGAGTGCCATTAAAAGAAGAGCTGGAAGAAGAATCCAGGGAACTACAGACCTGCCAGTCTGACCTTGGTGCCAGGGAAAGTCAGACTGATTGGATCATCTTGAATGCTTTTATGCAGCATGTATAGGGCATCTGGGTGATCAGGCCCAGTCATCATGGGTTCATGAAGGGCAGGTGAGACCACACCTTTAGTACTGTGTTCAGTTTTGTGGCCTTCACTGCAGGAAAGACATTGAGGTGTGGAAGTGGGTCCAGAGAAGGGCAACAAAGGGTAAAGGGTCTGGAGAACAGGTCTCCTGAGGTACAGCTGAGAGAACTGGAGTTGTTCAGTCTGAAGAAAAGGGTCTCTACAACTACCTGAAAGGAGATTGCTGTGGGGTGTGCGTTGGTCTCTTCTCCCAAGTACAAGTTACTGAGAAAGAGGAAATGGCCTCAAGTTTCACTAAGGTAGATTTAGATTGGATAGTAGAGGGAGTTTCCTCATGAAAAGGGTTGTCAAACACTGTAACAGGCTCTTCAGGGACATGATTGAATCCCCATCCCTGGAGGTGTTTAAAAGATGCATAGGTGTTGTCCTGAATGACATGGTCTAGTACCAAACTTGACAGAGTTAAACGATGGTTGGTACACAATGATATTAAAGGTCTTTTCCAATCAAAATGGTTCTGATTCTGTCATTTTCGAATTTCAGAGCGCTGAACCAAGACTCCATAAAAAGCAATCAAAAGAAAATTCTTTCTATACAAGAAGGACTTGTCCCACACATGCATCTGTGGCAAAGTCACAGTCATTCCCTTGTCCTGGAGAACCTGTGATCCATCTGTGAATTATTTGCATTGTTAGCTGAAATAAATCCCCATGCATGGGAGAAAAATTGATATACAAGTGCTTCTAAGCCAGCATATCACAAAATGTTTGCAAATAGTTTTAGAACTCTTCCTTTTGATCTACAGTCTGAGAAGAATTCTGTTAGAGAGAGCATGCAGTCAGTCAGTGAAATACTGTGCCTTGTTTTCTGTTGGCTTTCTATGCTTATGTATATATATGAAAGTATTAAGATGCAAGGGACTGGTTTCTGTTATTCACTACAGCTGTTGATGTGCCTGAGCAGGCTCAAATTACTGAGGAGTGCTATAAAGGCAATGGTGTGACTTACCGTGGCACAGCTTCTTTCACTCTCACGGGGAAAAAATGTCAAGCCTGGAGCTCGATGTCACCACACCGACACAATAAAACAGCAGACCGGTTCCCAAATGCGTATGTGTATTTTTCATCTCTGTTTTACTGGACAGTCACCATTCATGAGCTTGGTTCAATTTGCATTGTTTTTACACAACAATGATTTTAAAGCTAGGAAGGGAGTGTGCTTGACAAAAGAAATCCCTTCCTTTTATTATTTTTAATGTAGAAATACTTTCTATTAACCTCATCTTCAAACACAAACCACAGTTGTCGCTATTGTGCTTTAGACTATTTAACTGTGTGCTTATAAAGAATTTAAGAGTTATCATAAATTTCCCCGTATACCAAAATGAACTGTTTCTAAACATGAGCTCACCTCTAGAAGTCCCTTCCAACCTAGTGCATTCTATGATTCTATGAGCTAATTCATGGCTTTATGTTTTTGCTTCCTAGTCTGCAGTTCATTAGAGTTTTGAGGAAAGGATGAGTTATTTTCTTATTCCAAATATTTACTATTTATTTATTCCAAAATGCAAAACCCAGTTTCTTCTTAAAAGCTGTTAATGTATTTGAAAAAGTAAAAGTAATTATGTATTTTATGCATATATATATGTGTGTGTGTGTGTGTGCATTATATATACACACACATATATATATGTGTGTGTTTATATATATACACACACATATATATATGTGTGCGTGTGTGTGTGCATTTACTTATCTGTACTTGTGAATTATATTCTACTGTATATGTTAATCAGTGAAGAAGTACTTGGCATATTTAAATATTCTGTGTATTTCTCTTGATTTCTTTATGCTGGAAAAAAGATTGCCGTGGCACACAGTACATGATAGATTATGTATGGTAGCTTTGTAGCCCACCTGCTTTCCGAAATGTTCTTCAAAGTTCTCCTCAGTGGCATGGGTGGAATTGTGGTACGTTTACCTTTTTAGGGACCTGAAGCAGAATTATTGCAGAAATCCAGATGCCGACAGCCGCCCATGGTGCTACACCACCGACCCCAGAGTGAGATGGGAATATTGTAACTTGAAGAAATGCGATGACCACACAGCAGTGACAAAACCTCCTCAGACTACACTGGAATCAAATTCTGGTGAGTCTACTTTCCAATTCCCCTAAAAATGTTCATAATGAGCAAGCTGATTTTTATGAAAATGTCATCAAGAATGCAATGAAGATGATATGCAGAAAACTCTAGATAATAACAGAATTTAATATAATATTGTATCCACTCTCTTCATATTCTGAACTTTCTTGTAGAATTCTATAGCAGGGTTTCTCTGTTTGATTTTAGATTAATATTCCTTCTTCTATCTACTATATCTGTCAATATTGGAAGCACAAGGAAATAGGTGGCTTTTAGTCTCCACACTATTGTGGGAGGATACTTAGCAATGCCAGCAAATATAGAGATGATAGCTTGCAACTGTTACGAAAAAGCCTTTTCATGTGCCATGCATTTGCAATTCCTGGGTGTCATTTCCCACCAGATGGCAACCTGCTTTTTTAATTCAGTTCAGATGCACCTTTGTTATGCAGTAGATGATTAGGATGCTGCCCCTTTCAATTTTTTTGCTATGATGTGTTCTTCTGGTTAGGAGGTTAATACTCTTACTGAACATGTAATGCTACTTTTTACCTACTGTAAAGTGTGGCATTGGACTGATTTAAGTGTCCTAAGACTTTACTAGTGCATGGCCTTTGTAGCCCTGGCTTCTGGAGTCATGAGGAGTCAACTGAATCTAAGCTTCTTTGATCTGTGACCTTCAGAGAATCATAGAATCACTAAGGTTATAAAAGCTCCAAGATTTTCAAGTCCAACCATCAATCCAATCATCAATCTGCCTGCTAAACTATGTCCCAAAGTGCCACGTAGACACATATTTTAAAACACTTCCTGTGATGATGCTTTCATCACTTCCCTCAGCAGCCTGTTCCAATGCTTGACACTCTTTTAGTAAAGATATTTTTCCTAACATCTAATCTAAACCTCCCCTGGCAAAACCTGAAGCCATTTTCTCTAGTCCTAATGCTAGTTACTTGGCAGAAGAGATCAACACTCATTCTCCTTTCAGGTAGTTGTAGAGAGCTATAATGACTCCTCCTCTTCCTCAGGCTAAACAATCCTTGTTTCCTCGGCCACTATTCATAAAACTGTTCTCTAGAACCTTCACCAGCTTTGTTGCCCTTTTCTGGACACATTCCAGCAACTCAGTGTAATGTTTTTCTTGTAGTGAGGACCACAAAATTGAACACAGTACTCAAGGTATGGCCTCACCAGAGATGAATACAGAAATGTGATCACTTCTTTGTTTCTACTGACCACACAATTTCTGATAGAGACCAGAGTGTTCTTGGCCTTCTTGGTCACCTGAACAAACTGTTGGCTAATGTTCAGCCACCATCCCTGGGTTCCTTTCTGCTAAGTAGCTTTCCAGCCACTCTTTCCCAAGCCTGTAGGATTGCATGGGTTTCTTCTGGCTCACGTGCAGGACGCAACAGTTGGCCATATTAAACCTCAAACATCTGATCTTGGCCTCTCAATCCACCCTGTCCAGGTCCATCTGCAGAGCCTTCCTTCCTTTAAACAGATCAACATTCTCATGCAACTTGGTGTCATCTGCAAATATCCTGAGGGAGAACTCAATCACCTCATCCAGATCATTGATAAAGATATTAAACAAGACCAATCCAAATACTGAGCTCTGGGGAACACCACTAGTGACTGGCAGCCAGATGGATTTAATTCCATTCACCACCACTCTTTGGGCCCAGCCTTCTGTCCAGTTTTTTACCCAGCAAATGGTACATCAGTCTAAGCCATGAGCTGCCAGGAGCCAGTCTAAGCCATGAGCTCTAGGAGAATGCTGCAAGAGACAATTCAAAGGCTTTACTAAAATCTGAGTAGACAACATCCACAGCCTTTCCCTCATTCACTACATGGATCACCTTGTCATAAAAGGGGATCTGGTTGGCCAAACAGAACCTGCCTTGCACGAACTCATGCTAGCTGGGCCTCATTCCTTGGTTGTTCCGCACTCAGCATGTGAATGTACTCAAGATAAATCACTCCATAATTTTCTCCTGTGCTGAGGTCAGTCTGACAGGCCTGTAGTTCCTTGGATCCTCTTCTTGTAGATAGCCATTACACTGGCAAGCCTCCAATTATTACAGAATTAACCAGGTTGGAAAAGACCTTCGAGATCATCAAGTCCAACCTATCAGCTAATGCCTTCTAATTAACTAAACTATGTCACTAAGTGCCTCATCCAGTCTCCTTTTAAATACCTCCAGGGATCATGACACCACCACCTCCCCGGACAGCCCATTCCAATGGCCAATCACTCTTTCTGTGAAGAACAACTTCCTAACATCCAGCCTAAACTTGCCCTGGCACAGCTTGAGACTGTGTCCTCTTGTTCTGTCACTGGGTGCCTAGGAGAAGAGACCAACCCCCACCTGGCTACAAGCTCCTTTCAGGTAGTTGTAAAGAACAATAAGGTCTCCTCTGAGCCTCCTCTTCCCCAGGCTGAACAACCCCAGCTCCCTCAGCCACTCAGAGGGCTAAATTAGCTCAAGCAGCCTCCTTGTGATGTCCTGTACCCAAGCCTCAGGGAGATAAGAAACCTTCCTGTGGGATGGGCGCAGACAGCATACAGGGTCCTCTGTTCCCTGCAGAAGAGAGTCTCCTAGTACTATTACCCTCTTTTTCTTTTTAATACCAATCCATCTGACAGATGAAGTGACACTGGGAGACTTTATAGTCAAATTATTCTCTTCGGTCTCATCTGATCGACCCTCTGGATCTAGGGCCTCATATCTGTTCTAAAGTGGCACCTGCAAAGGTGAAGGGAGATGGGATGGAATTTTATTACCTCCCCAAGAAAAGAACATTTTCCATTCCTCCTCATCTACTGGATCAACTCCTTCAGCCTGATGAGAAGCAGCAAGTTGTCTGGGACCTCCCCTGTTAACCAGGACTGCTGATAGACGATGTAAAGTGTCTTAGCAAGCTCCTTTGCTAGCTCTCTCAGCACTCCCATGTGGATCCCATCCACCCCCATAAACTTGAGTGAGTGCCCATGTGGCATAGCAGGTTGCTAACTGCTTCCTCCTGGATTATGGGGATTGTATTTTGCTCTTTATCCCTATCTTCCAACTCAGAAGATAGGGATACCCTGAAGATAACTGATCTGACTACTAAAGACTGAGGCAAAGAAGGCATCAAGTACCTCAGCCTTTTCCTCAGCCTTGGTAGTAATGTTTCCCCCTGCATCCAATAAAGGGTGGACATTTTCCTTGGCTTTCTTTTTGTTATTTATGTGTTCGTAAAAACATTTTTCGTTATCTCTTATGATAGTGGCCAAATTGAGTTCTAGCAGGACTTTTGCCTTTCTTATTTTCTCTCTGCATGACCTAACAAGACCACTGTAGTCTTCTTATTTGCCTACCTCTTCTTCCAAAAATGGCAAACTCTCTTTTTATTTTGATATCCAGCAAAACTTCCCTGTTCAGCCAGTCAGGTTATCTTCCCTGATAGTTCATTTTACAGCACATGGGGATGATTTGGTCCTGCATCTTTAAGACTACTTTCTTGAAAATTATCCAGCCTTCCTGGGCCTTCTTGCCCCTTCAGCAATGTCTCCCAAGGGACTCTCTCAACCAATGTCCTGAACAGCCCAAAATCTGCCCTCCAGAAGTCCATAATTATGGTTTTGCTAACCCCTCTCCCTACTCCACCAAGGATCTAGAATTCTTCATGATTGTGAAAGAAAGTATTTAAAATGCAAAGAAATTAAAATGTGATTGTTAACTATCATTGATACTACATTGTTCTTCTTTCCTCCTATACATAATATGTAAGAGGTGTCCTAGTAGTATTTCCCCAAATTTATTTCTGCTTCACCACCATCAAGTACAGACATAGTTCACAGCTAACAATTACTTCTTTCTTCACAGATTGCATTAACGGTAATGGTAAAGACTATCGTGGCACAGTGGCAAAAACTGGAAGAGGCAGGACTTGTCAAGAGTGGAGTTCTCAGAGACCACATATTCATGACTATTTCACTCCCACGACTCACCCAGGAGCAGGCCTGGATAAAAATGTGAGCAGTTGTTCATTTAATACTTTCTGTCCTTGAGCCTTGCCCATCATCATCATGGTTCCTCAGCAAGCATTTCATATCATATTCAACTCTATTGTATGCTTCTGCAGCACAGTTGAGGGGCTTCAGATGGGCATTTGTTTCTTCTCACTACTGAGAAGAAGCAGAGGTGGTCTGTGGGCAACATCTCTGCCTCCTCTGCCGGAAAGAGGTGGTCTCATAGGTTCCAGCAGTAACAATGACAGGTATGATGACAAGGGATCTAAAGTTCAGTGCAAGTTCCTTGAGATACGTAGCTGATGGATTGCAGCCCCTATCCTCCACTAATTCCCCCTCCAGCCGTTCTGCCACAGGCCGTTATACAAGGATGCATTCGACTCATCCTGTAAGCCATTCTCCTTCTCTAGCCTGCATGTCCTTAGTCCTAACACAAGTACTCATCTCTAGTCCTCTAGACTTGTTACATCCCTTATACAATACTTACCTGGTTTGTGACAAGCTCTGTAAGTGACATAAAGAGCTTGTTTGGTGCTGCCAAACTGAGGTATTTTTTCTCCAGGTACATGATTTTAAGGCTTGTTAGTCAATTCTCTGATGTTATCACATACTCTGTATTGAGCTCCATCTCAGGTTGGGGAAACTTCTTCAAAAAGCTGTGTGCCATAACATTTTGGTTCTTGCGTTCAGCACAGACTCTTGAGGAAGGAAACAAATATTATCTTCCCTTTCCTAAAACGTATGATGTATTTCATAGTAGGAATGGGAACTAAAATAATGTCTGGTAACACTAAGTTGTGTGAGCAGAGCTCAGTCAGTATAGCCATTAAGGTTTAGAAATTCATCTAACCAGGTAACCCACTCACATCGGGGCAAACACTGCAGCTCTGCCCCTTAGGACTCATAGGCTTCACCAAGTTGTGCAAGAGCAGCTACACAATATCCACTTGCCCCAGAGTCATGCTAACAGAGTGGGTGTGAAAAGACCTCAGGACTGACCATACTGTTCCTATGAACTGGAGTGGAAACAGAACTAGACTAGTGCTTTAGAAAGCACCATCCTAGGTCAAAATCTCATACTTTTTGATAGCTCAGACATCCAAGCTTTCACTAGTGAAGCTTACTGACTGAAGACAGTTGAAGAGATTGCACTTTTATTATATTTTTCTAAACTCACAGACCAAACAGAAAAATTACACGATGTTTTAAGAAAGGAGTTGGAAATTACTTATTCAGTGCGGAAGTATAAGAAAATATTTCCCAAATTTAATTTGATTTTATTTTTGAAACATTAAGGGTCTTTTTGTCCCCTGGTGAATAGCTAGTGTCTTTATTATTTGTTACAGTATTGCAGGAATCCTGATGGAGATGTGAATGGACCATGGTGCTACACTACAGACCCAAGAAAAGCATGGGAGTACTGTGACATTCCTAAGTGCCGTAATTATTCATTTAAAGACTAATATTTCACTTTCCTATAACCTTTTATGACAACTAGAGGGCATTCAGTAATAATCTGAAAGAATTATCTAAGACAGTGCAATGGTTTTAGATTGGAAATTAAGACTGTATGTATGGAAAGGATTCTCAGAATCTGTACCTGAAGTCTTACGAGTGAGGCTTATTCCTTGGAAGCTCCAAACCCAGCAGAAGTTGTACCTGAAAGTCACATGAGGTTTGCCATGTACTTTGAGAGAGAGCCTGTCCTGCAAAAATTTTCCTTGCTCCTTTCTGGTCAACTGGCATAGCTGTGTGTGTAACCAGGCTGAAAAATGATACTCTTACCTCAGAAAGAATATGTGCACTCCTTGCTTATGCACCTCTGGTTCTGCCATAAACCAGATTTCCCCTCCTCTGATATTGTACCATGTCAAATGTCTGGAAAGTGCATCAAGTCTTAAATATTTAACCAAAGGTCCTTGTTTTTGTTGCTAGTAACCAAGCCATTCATCACTGTGAATGAAGTGGTGCAATGAAGTCTACAGTCATAAAGTTTTACAACATTTTGGTTGAAGTACTTTCATGTCCATCAACAGCAAAAGCTATGCCAGGAAGAGAGGTAGTTCCTACTCAAAAGGTCAACTTCCTTGCTGGTCTATCCTCTCAGCTGTGAGCAGCAGAAAATGTGCTCTGATCAAAACCCTCAAATGGAGCAAACAAGACAAAGGTCAATGTTATAAAACAAGCACACACTGTAACTCTAAAAGTACTACTACACTGAAAGCATTGCATAGGGCTCTCAATGGGAAAATGGCACTTTCACATGGCTATTGTATTCATTTTGAAGATCCAGTTTATTTTTTAAATTAATATCTTTTTTTATTCAGTTGTTCAGCTAAAGAACAGAGAAAATGTGGCTTTTGTCTTTAATTTCTTTAGTCAGTTCCTTTTGCTAGCAACCAATTCTAAATTCTGAGTGATTAAGAGTCAGTTCCCCACGGCTGAATAAGAGCTACCCTTCCTTAATACCTCAGAGGAATCTGAAGTACCAAAAGATCCTGAGATGAGTGGACAGAATTTTGTTCCACAGAGACAATGATAGAATTCTATGTGCTATACCACCAAGATTGTTTGAGAACAAGTGCCAGTGCAACTTTTGCATGACTGGTATCTGTAACAGTAGATTTAAAGTTATAGTGGGAGTTTATTTTTCCTTTGTTTCTGTTTCCTTCTTCTAGTTCTGGGGTTTTGTTTGGGTTTTTTTGGGTTTTTTTTGGAGGGGGTTGGTGTTTGTTTTTTGTTTGGTTTGGTTCTTTATGGAGGGGGAGGAGGTTAGTTGGTTTTGGTTTGGTTTGGTTCTTTCTTTTCTTTTGGTGTTTTTTTCTGTTTGACTGTAAGTCTATTCATGTGCAATTTACAAATCACTGAAAAGTGTATGTTTAAAAAATTGATCAGCTATTCTAAAACATTCTAGATGAAGGTAACCTAACAAAATATAGGGGATGTATAGTGTATGATTGTCTTTGGAGAACCAAGAGCCGAAGTGACAAAGATAACAAATTTGCCTTCTAGTTTCCTGAGCGCACAGTGAATACATAACAAATACACTAAAGCTCTCTACAGTGACTTTTTTTTTTTTTTTTTAAATTTTTAATTCATTCTGTAGCTCCTGCTCAGTATGAGTGTGGAAAAGCCAAGTTCAGACCAAAGCTGTGTGCTCAAAGAATTGTTGCTGGGTGTGTTTCACATCCACACTCCTGGCCCTGGCAAATCAGTCTACGGACAAGGTATGGCTGTTCCCCATTGCATTAGACTTCACATGCAAATAA
This sequence comes from Ramphastos sulfuratus, assembly GCA_013399055.1. NCBI lineage: Eukaryota > Metazoa > Chordata > Aves > Piciformes > Ramphastidae > Ramphastos > Ramphastos sulfuratus. The sequence goes on from WBNM01041447.1 coordinate 27,871, forward strand.
ATTTTGTATCACAGAGGATGTTTTAGTGTGTTGTTGTATCATTCTAAACTTGATTTTAATTTAAAACCAGCTCAAGGCTATACATTATGTGTGCTTATCCTAAGGAAGGTCATTTAGACTGGTAATGTTATTAGTAAAACTAGGAAACAAGGCCAGTTGGAGAGCTTTCTGAGGTGGATAAAAGCCAGAATATCTACAACAGTAAATATCATTGCACATAAGGTTTTCCAGCAACAGAAATACTGATTAGAACAAAATCCATGTGTTTTCATACAAGGCCTTAGAAAACTGTCCACAGAACACTGCTGTCATTGTAAGATGTATTGCTCAGGGAAACAAAATGTTGCTATTTTAATTAAATAGTTGAATAATGTCTTCAGTTTGTGAAGTTAGAATTAGTTTGTAATGTTAGAAATATTAGTCTGTAGAAGGGGAGGCTGGAGGGGGACCCTATTGTTCTCAACAAGTACCTGAAAGAAGGTTGTAGCAAGGTGAGTGTTGGTCTCTTCTCCCTTGTTACAAGTGATAGGAGAATAAGAAATAGCCTCAAACTGCACAAGATGAGGTTTAAGTTAGATATTAGAAGAAACTTTTTCATGGAAAGGAACAACACTAAAATACTAGAATAGGCTCCCCAGAGAGGTGATTGAATCCCCATCCCTGGAGGTGTTTAAAAGATGCATAGATGTGGTGCTAAGGGACGTGTGTTTCCATTGTACTTGGTAGAATTAGACAGTATTGACCTCAATAATTTTAAAGGTCTTTTCTAATAGAAACAATTCTGTGATTACCTGATGAACTGCAGTGGAATTAACTTCCTCACCTTAAACCAACACCTTTTTATGCCTTTCTTCTCTATTACAGTTTTGGCCTGCATTTCTGTGGAGGAACTCTGATAGACCCTCAGTGGGTTCTTACTGCTGCTCATTGCTTAGAAAAGTGAGTATCTATTATAGCCTGCACTATCATTTTCCTACACTAGATAGAAAATCAGAGGAGAAAGAAAATGGACTCAAGAACCAACCTCTCAATTTAGCTTTCAGATAGTTGAGAATTGAATCAAGTCTATTATTCATTAAAGCAAAGTTTTGACTGAAGAAACAAAGAGTGACAGTGATACCTTTTACTAATTTAATTTCATGTGCCACAATAAGAGATTAAGAAATTAAGTTTATTCCAAATTTGGCTCTACTTTTGTGTCTTGGACAGCACAAGGCGCCCAATAACTTTGTAAGTGGTCTGTGTCCTGGATCCATGTCGGTCAGCTCACTATGTGCAATCTTTTCCAACAGGTCATCGCGGCCAGCTGCGTATAAAGTATACCTTGGATTACACAAAGAGCGAGCATTAGAGCCATCAGTGCAAAAGCGAGATGTTGAGAAATTGTTCAAGGAGCCACACAGGGCAGACATTGCTCTGCTAAAACTGAGCAGGTACCCTTTCACCTGAAGTATTCCTTTGTTCTGATGGGACAAGTTAACTAAACAGTGGTTGCTGGTGTCTTGAACATTTTTCTATATACACTATGTTCAATCAGCAGTCTAAGACCATCTCTTTCTGCAGAAGCTCCAGTGGAAACCAAGGTGATTTAACTGCAGGGCTTCTGAAAGGGAAGCCATGCCTTGGGAAGGGAAAAAGGCTAGGGACAGTGACCCAGGCTGGCAATGTGCTGAATGCTAGCTACTGGGAGGTGAGGCAGTGGCAGCCAAGTGGGAGATGGTAATACCTAGAGGAGCTTTCAGTCTGTATTCTACAGGCTTCTGCCTTAATAAGGTAATAAGGATTGAAAGCTGCAATATTAGCATGGTGTCACCCTAGACTGTTTCCATGCTGTCATGGGGAGATTTCTTCTTCTATCAGGTCTGCCCAGTGTGCAGACAAACATGAGTGTTTGATGCAATACCCAGTGTGGCCGCCCCTTTTAAATCTTTTTCCATTCAGCTGAAACTCTCACCAAGGCACTGTGCAATCCAAAGAAGTAAGTCCCTACAGCTGCAAAAGGACCCAGCTGAGCCCTATGCAGCCACTCACACACTGAGCCCCCTACCCCTGCGTAAGATGAGAAGGAATATCGGGACAAAAAGCAAAACACCATGGGTTGAGATAAGGGAAATTTAACAGAGTGGCACAAAGAGAGAAAGAAACATCAGGAATAGCAATAATACTAATAAAATACTATATAAAGCAAGTGATACAAAATGCAGCACTGATCACTAATGGCATGGCATGGCATGGCCTGGCATGGCCCATCCATCTGACCCTGCCCCACTGCAACTGTCTGCTTAAAGCACCCACACTTGCTCTGGCAGCCATCCTCTTATATAAGCAGACATGACAAGAGTCTTCTTTGAGGTCTCTTCCAACCTTGCTTATACTGTGATACTGTGAGTACAGGACAGTATGGCATCGCTGGCTGTTTCAGCTGACTGTCTTGACTGTGGTCCCTGCCAGCTTCTTGTGAAAAAATTAGCCCTATCTGAGTCAGTCCCAGGACTGGTGCTTGTGTTTTGATTTCCATGGCTGCAATGTGTACCAGGTTAGGGTGGATCCNTGCAAGTCCAAAACACATGCAGAGTCAGTAAAACTAATATGGCTTCCTAATGAACTAAGCCTTAGCTGCACCCAAGGGCAAGTCAGACTGACTCAAATTCTGCTGTGTGCTAAATCTTCAGTTTGGAAGTAATTCATAAATAGTCAGACTGGATGCAGACAGAGCAAGCTATGTGTTATATTATACTAATTCATACACCGAAGTAGCTTTGTAATTCAGTTTTGTTGTCTAGACATTAACTTAAACCATAGAATTCTCTTGGATTTTCAAAGAAAATGCTGACTGTGCATAAAATCTTTTCAGAAAGCTGAAGGTTGTGTGAGGGATAAATGTGCTACCGATTGTTACTGTACCAGTAACAATCTCTCGTTTGTTTCTTCCAGCCCAGCAGTCATCAATAATCATGTAATCCCGGTTTGCTTGCCAAAAGAAGATACTGTGTTAGGAGGGAGAGAGGAGTGCTATGTGACAGGCTGGGGGGATACAAAAGGTGAGATATAATTAACATGTCTTAAAGCTCTGTGTTTGGAGACTGGTATATACCTGTATCAAAACTATATTCTCTTTGTACCAAAAACACCCCATAAAATCTTGCATGCATGCCTATTTCATTAACATTCATCAAGTAGTGCCACTCTTTATGCTGTCTGATTTAGATTCTCCTAAATTGCTCAGAGCTGTCTAAACTTAACCCCAATAAGACTACTGGAAGAGGTGAATCAGACCTAAAGAGATGCTGACTCTTATCTCTGAGACTACTCTGTTTTTCCCTGCTGGTTTTACACAGTCAGAAGGAAAGTTTTTCTAGATTTAGGCTACTTAATCACAAAAATATGAGTTAGAGCGTTTTCTTTAATTTTTTTTTTTTTTCTTATCCCAATCATCCTGGTTCAGAAGATTTCAGGCCAATATAAACATAACTTTCATTTTCAGGACCTCCCAATGTACTGGTTGAGAAATGTATCAGTACCTTCTCTGTTTCCTTGTTTCTGCTTATCATGACATTTTCAACTGTTTATTTCCTGCCTTCTTTCTTCCACAGAGGAGAAAATTAAGAAAATACAATTTATTTTTATTTTTTTTTAAAGCTTACAAATTACTCCCACAAATATCAGTGGGTACAAGATCCTTAGGCATGTGCTGTTGGAATAGGAAGGTTTTGATAGGTGGTAAATGGTGATGAAGTACTATGATGTTGAAAATGCTTACTAATTTTAGTATCGCTTCGTACGGAAAGTTTCTGTATAGTGTATAGACACTGATTATTTTACTGCTTAGCCACATATCAATTTTTGTTTTGTGAATATGTTAATTTACCTTTATTATGTATTGTGCTTTCATTTTGGTTTTGTTTTTATTTGCAAAGGAACTGGTGGTGATGGCTACTTAAAGGAAACTGGCTTCCCTGTAATTGAGAATAAAATATGCAACCGCCCTGAATTTTTGAATGGTAGAGTCAAGACAAATGAGCTCTGTGCTGGAAATATTCATGGGGGCACAGACAGCTGCCAGGTAAGGAAGTCTGTGAGCATCAGTGTTGGCTGAATCCAGTAGTGCTTTGCTATCTGGAATTTAGAGACTCAGAATTAGCCTTGGTGTGCTGTCACACCACATGGCACATGAGTTAAAAAAAATGCTTTTGCTGCTCCCTTGCCTGCTGCTAGGAAATGAGTTAACTAATTTTTCAGATAAGCCTGAATTACAACGCACATTGTAACACATGGCTGCCTGGGACAGATGTACGGAAGTTCACTTAGAATGACTAACAATCTGGTTTTTGTTTTCCTAGACCGCTCTGTTTTCCTCAGCTAGGCTAGTACCAATGTTCAGGCTAGCTCAGTTAACAGGAGCAATGCAGTGGAGTCTGCCATGCAGGCATAACAAGGCCAAAGGAACTACTAATTTCCAACTCTCAGAGCAGTGTCTGCAAAAATCATACCAGGCAAAATGCATGCTGGGCTTCCCTTTTCCTGAAAAGGAAGCATATGGTTGGCAATAGTCTATCTCACAAGTGTGGTATGAATGCTTTCTACAGAAGTCTGAGCTTTGAAACTGAGTTCTTCAGTTTCTTTAAATATGTGAAAGGACTCAGAAATATTTCCTACTGAATCAAAATGGAAACTGAAAAGCCAGCAGTGACTCTATAAAGAAGTGTAAAAACAGCAGACTGCCTGCCCCAGCAGACCAATGCTATTGCCAACGCAGCACATGTTCCCTATGCACAAGCACTGTGATGGACAAGCAGGCCATTGAGGGGTGTGTACTCATATATTAAGACACACAGCTTAAATGTATGCATTCACTAACAGGAAGCCATAAAGACTTCAGAGAAGAGACTGAAGTACTAGGATGTTGGGGGAGATGGCTTTACAACATGCTTAGAGAACTCCAATGACTTGTTACAACTTGTGTGCTCCTCCCATGTGAGATGTACTTATGTTTCTGCGTCCTCCGTGATAAGGCCACTCTTACACATGGGGCTGTCCTTGAAGAAATCATCGCTTGCTTTCTCTGTTTAGGGAGACAGTGGAGGACCTCTGGTGTGTCTGAGCCAAGACAAATTTGTCCAACATGGAGTCACCTCTTGGGGTCTTGGCTGTGCCCAACCCATGAAACCTGGTGTTTATGTTCGAGTTTCCAACTATGTTCCTTGGATTAAGACCATAATGGAAAACTACTGATCATGGGTGCGAACTGCCCTCTCCTGGAAAGCAGCGTGCACGTCAGAAAGATTCCAACTGCAATGCTAAACCTACAATCATTCATAAGAAAGTAAAATAAATATAATCATCCCTTTTAAATTGCTATAAATTGACCATTATTTTCAAGAACCCAGCTGATGATCTGCTACGCTCTTTCTATATAGAATCATAGAATC
>WBNM01041448.1:1650-12308 GCA_013399055.1 Ramphastos sulfuratus
TCTTCTTTCCATTTCCTTTCTCCTTTCCCCTTCCCTTTGTATTTTTCCTTCTTGTATTTTATTTTTTTTGCATCTGCATGTGCAGACTCCCTTCTGCCACATAGTTGCTACCTGTATTTCATGTTTATTGATCACTTGGAATTAACTTAATTGCTCTGCAGCAAACTGCTGAGCACACATTTAAACTGGTATGGGTAGACAGAAGTGACTCAGGACACTGGGAAAGGATCTTCTATTGAGAAGAAGATTCATGATTTATGTTGGCTTGCAAACTGAAGTGATTTCATTCACTTGGGTAACATTGAGTGAAACCTTATATGTCTCCACCCATATGAAGCAATCTTCTGCTCTAACATTAAAAAAAAAATAGTTTTTTATTTTACTGAGAACTCTGACACACCTTTATTAACAAGCCAGCACTGGAAGGAGTTTGTTGCACTCAGGAAGTTCTTAAAATGATTTCCCCCATGTAATTTTAACAGGAAAAAAAAAACCAAAGCAATGACATTTAATTGACAATTATGAAAGGAAATTGTGTGAGCAGGTTTAAAGGTGGTTATAGTAACAAAAATGCTGAATGCAAACAAAAGAATCACCAAAGAAGCCTGAGTTGTACCTCTGTGCTTTCCCTTTTCCCCTTCCCTTTCCCCTCTCCCCTTTCCCCTTTCCTTTAATTTCTCTTTCCTTTAGTTTCCCTTTCCCTTTCCTCTCTTTCCTTTCCCCTTCCATTTCCCCTCTCCCCTTTCTTTTAATTTTCCTTTAATTTTCCTTCCCCTTCCCTTTCCTTTCCCCTTTCCCCTTTCCTTTCTCTTTCCCTTTCCTCTTTCCTCCCTCCCCTTCTCTTTCCCCTCCGCTCTGCTCTCCTCCCGTCCGGCCGCGTTGCTCAGTACAGCAGGTTTCCGTCGCCATCTAGTGACCCCCTTGTGCCTGACTCAGAACCGAGCAGTGGACTCAGCCTTCCCCGGGGCAAAGCTCTGCGCCAGGGCTCCTACCAGCCTCTTCCAGGAGTCTCTCCTCTGCGGATGTGTCCCAGAGAGACTATAAATATGTCTCGCTTACTTCCATTGCCCCTTGTCCTATCACAGAGCACAAGTGAGCAGAGGCTGTCCCTTCCTTCTTGACATCCAGCCCTCAATACATTAACAAGCAATACACTGATGCCTATGCTTAGCTTTACACACAAGATTGGAGCCATCGGATCTTCAGGTTTCAGGGCAAAACTTGAGTCATGAGAAGGGGTCACAAAGTACTGGAGCAGGCTCCCCAGAAAGGTCGTGGAGTCTCCTTCTCTGGAGACTTTCCAAACCTGCCTGGATCCTAGGGGATCCTACTTGGCTGGGGAGTTGGTCTGGATGATCTCTGGAGGTCACTTCCAACCTTAGAGGTTGGATTCTGCGAAAAGAGGGATGTATAATGGAACCTCTCACTTAAATTCAAGCAAGGCAGCCCATCCAAGCTTAACAGAAGGGAAAGATTTTGTTGCATTTTAGAAGCCAAATTTAACTCACTATAGTGTAGATGCATCAGTGCATAAAGATGAAATATGTATATATGTATATATGTGTCTATAGATGTATGTGTATATATATGTGTATATGTGTGTGTATATATGTGTGTATGTATGTATGTATATATATATAAAAAAAATATACATACATACACATACATATATATATATATAAAATAACCAAACCTGACCTAAATTTACTCCTAATTAAACCAGTGGGAATGAAAAGCTTGCAGCAGGGCCCCTCAGATCCTTTTCTAACTCAGGTAAGTTGCAAGCTTACAGCTTTGGTCTTGGTTTTTGTTACTGCATGGGGTAATTATGAGCGTGGCAGCACATAAAACATGTTGCAGGTGTTCACTGATACATATATTTTTATATATATAATATATTTAGATATATTAGATATATACCTGTACTAGTGGGAGGTGTCCCTGCCTATGGCAGGGGGTTGGAACTTTGGGGTCTCTTCCAACCTTACCATTCTATGATTCTATATGTATTTGACTTCAATCAAAATGCTAACCTGAGGTATTTTAATGTGGTAAGTAACAGCAGCAGAACTATTCTATCTTTTTACCAGGCAGAAGATAAAATTTAGAGTCCTTTTTATACAATTACATTCCTCTACCAAAATTATAATAAAAGAAATAAGATCTGAATCTGCAGCTATTGTCATGGGAAGTCCCTTGAATGAGGGCTTGACAAGAGCAAGCTCAATGCAACATGTGCATGTTAGAATCACAGAATTATTGAGGCTGGAATAGAGCTCTGAGATCATGGAGTCCAGCCTGTGACCTAACACCACCACATCCATCAGGCTATGTCACCAAATGCCTTCTGTATGAGTGCTGCCTTCTGTATGAGTCCTTCTCTGTGAATATCCCTGGCCCCTTGGCAGTGCTGTGCTTTGTACACAGGCAGTTTAGCTGATTTTATCATCTGCAGCTTGGAACAGTCTATGGAGTGTGCCAGTGAGCTGTGACCTTCTAACTGCCTTTGTTGCTCGGTGGAAAGGCTGAGTCACTCCTTGTGAGGGATTCGTGGAGGATGCAAAATCAAAAGAATAGATGGGACAGAGTCAGCCCAGGTGTGGCTGCAGTCAGTGCTGCTTTAGAGCTGAATGTGAACCACAATCAGGCTTCCTCCTGGAGAAGGAGACTGCTTTGGGCTGAAGCACCTTTGGTAACTCCGTCTCGCACCCGTCGCAACCAAGCCTCTGTGTTAGGACGTGGAGAGATAAGACACAATTTGCACTTCCTTTATTAACAAGTCTGAGCCTGTTCCAGTGCTGCACAACTCTTACAATACAGAAAGCCCCACAGAAAAGCTAAGCTGTGTCCAGACTTCAAAAGATGTGCCAAAATGACAAAAGTCAACCCTAGAACCCTGCAGAAAAGCTAAGCTATGCCCAGACTTCAAAAGATGGACCACAATGACAAAAGTCAACCCTTGGTGGAGAAAATTCAAAGGCCTCTTATTTTTAACCAAGAAGGCAGCAGTTTGTCTCAGTTTCCCAGCTCAAACAATGTGGCAGGCTGATGAGAGTGAGATATTTTCTATGGGCTCAGTTCCTACTATTGTTCCCAAGCCAAATGTGAGGCTAGATAGCAATGGCTCAGCCCACGTGTAGTCATGGCACAGGCTTCTCTTACTAGTTGCATGCCTGTGTGTTAGAACAAAGGCACACGTGAAGGCAAGGGACTTACAGGCTTCTTCCTTTCTCATAAGCATTTTGGCAAGTAAAAATGATGAGAAAATCATGAAAGCTTATCTAGATTTCACTATTTTTTGTAATGCTTTTAGTGCTCATCATAACCGTTTGGTTATTTTTTCCCCAAGAGTTAAGCTTCTAAGCAATGATAGCTAAAGAATTCTGTGACAGAATTTATGAGGATCAGGGGGTTGCTAATTTGGCAAGAGTAGGGTTACTGTGTGCAGTTCATACTGCCTTATTTCTGCATTTCCAAGTGCTGAACTGCATCATTTTGGTTTGTCTTTCAATAGGTGTGTTACAAACTCTGTGTGTGTGTGTGTGTCTGTGCCTACACATGCACAGATAGGCACACATTTGTCTGCCAAGCACCACGTTTGCAGGCTCAGTTGGAGCTGAAAAAGCATTAGACAGCCTTCAAACAGAGCAAGAGCAGGCTTTGTCCTGAATTAAAGGAGGTGACAAGAAAGCAAGAATGAAGCACTTAGATCACTTGGGGCTCCTTAACTGTCCCTGAATTTCAACTGTATAGATTGATAGAATGGTTTTGGTTGGAAGGGACCTTAAAGATCATCTAGGTGGGTAGGGACACTTCCCTCTAGCCCAGGTTGTTCAAGGCCTCATCCAACCTGACTTTGAACACCTCCAGGGAAGGGGCACCCACAACCTCCCTGGGCAACCTATTTCAGTGTCTCACCACCCTCGCTGTAAAGATATTCTTCCTAATCTCCAGTCTGCTGTCCTCAAGCTTTAATCCATTCCCTCTTGTCCTATCACTACAAGCCCTTGTAAAAAGTCCCTTCCTGGCTTTCTTGTAGACCTCATTCAGGCACTGGATTTGAAGAACAATGAAGATGTAGAATTGTTTTCAGCAAGACCACAGCTGTGGAGATGACACCGCAAAGGATGCAACATTCCTTTCCACTCAGCTTTGCTCACAGCAGTGGAATTCACAAGGGGTAATATTTTATGTCCCTATTTTATACAAGTGGTAAATATCACATGAAAGCTGAGCATCAGCTAAATAAAATATTCTAAAATCACAGAATCACAAACACATTCCAGTTGGAAAAGCCCCCTCAGGACTGTGGTTACAAAGGAAGAGGTGAAAGTGGGAGCTGTGTGAACCTGGATTGCTTCACTAAAACTGTGAAGCAAACACAATGATTGGAAATAGCAGAAAAGAAAGTCCTGGAGCTTAAAACACCAGGTATATTTTTGATTAGTCTTGTAGGTTTGTTGAACCACACAAACATTCAGGTTGGCAAAGCCCTTCAGGATCACCAAGTCCAACCCAGAACCCTACTCTAAAAGGTGCACCCTAAACCCTAGCCCCAAGCACCACATCCAAACCACCTTTAAACACATCCAGGGTTGGGGCCTCCACCACCTCCCTGGGCAGCTCATTCCAGTGCCTGCCCCCTCTTGCTGGGAAAACATTTTCCCTAATGTCCAGTCTAAACCTACCCAGTGGCAGGTTGAGGCCATTCCCTCTTGTTCTAGCACTAATTACCTGTGAGAAGAGACCAGCACCAACCTCTCTCCAAGGTCCTTTCAGGTAGCTGCAGAGCCATGGGGTCTCTTTTCAGCCTCCTCTCTTTCACTCTAACCATCCTCAGCTCCTTCAGTTGCTCATAAGATTTATTCTCCAGGCCCTTCCCCAGCTTTGTTGCCCTCCTCTGCACTTGCTCCAGTGAGTTACTAATTCTTTAACAACAAAACAAATACTGTTGCAATGCTTTCAAAAATAGATAGGACTGATGGCTGGCAATGAAGACTGGAACTAGTTTTTAGGGTGAGTGCATGATGTCAAGTTCACTGGAGCATAAATTCAGGTAGGTAATTATTACAGTGAGTGGACTTTGAATTGTCACAGCTGGAGTGCCAGCTAGGTTAGGGATTAAGGCAAAGTGCTTGGTCAGAAGACTGCTATGATCCATGACTGCATTTGTTGAAGAGGGCTTGCTTTGGTTCTTTGGTTTGCCATTGTGTTAAAGAACCCCAAAGACACTCAAACTCCATGAGAAAATTCTGACCTACCTGTAGATTCAGAGGAATTTCACTGGGAATGCAGCTACAATAATGTCACCACAGCTGGAATCCCAAATTCTCTTGGGGCTTAGTGTTTTGGTGTGGTATCTGTCTCAGCAAAGAGGTTCACCTTCTCCTGCTGAACATGCTCCTGGGATGCAGCAAGAGCAGTGTGGGCAGCAGGGCAANAGTGACCCAAATCTCTTGGAAAGAGAGCAATATCCTTCTCTCCCAAGGGAGGAGAGCTATGTTTACATTTTTTGCTTTGTGCTTGAAGCCTACACAGAGTTTCACATGAGGCTTTATGTACAAGATAAAATGACACCATTACCATCTACTTCTCAACACTGTATCCACCACATCCTGACACAAAACCTCTTTTTCAAGTGTTTTTGCTGTACCTTTGGTGTGATTCCACTAAAGCCAGCCATGAAATCCCACTTTTGCTGAGCTCATAATTTGCTCACTGCAGCACTGTTGGTTCAATTTTGCCCTGCCACCTCTATCTGAACTCTAAACTTGATTTTGAATGCCTTTTCAAACAGGCTTATGCTGTTTTCTTAGCAGCCACATGTGTAGCTTCTAAACCACAGGTCAGACTGTCTGAGGTCATCCTGCAGTGTCATCTAGCCAATGTTTTTGCTTGAGGCTCCTGGTAGCTACATGCTGCAGATAATCTACACTGCCTCCTTGCCACTCTTAAGCTGACAGAACAGTGGTTTCCAGATGTAAAGATCTCTAGGGAGAGAATCCTACTGAATAAAGTATGGCCCTCCTGTGACTCCCTTGAAAAGTATCAGAGATCAAAACCCACCCAAGCTGGGCAATCTTAACACCCTGGTCCACATCCTTGCCTTTTTGGGTATCTGTTCTCTGTATAGCTCCTAGCAAGGAACTTCAGAGTGCTCCCCAGTGCTCCTGTGCTGGCTCTGTGTCAGAGGTAAAAGGTGCAAATAAAGGAAGAGCCTTTACCTTCTCTTCTGTGTCACATACTGGTTTGCTGCTTCCTATCATTCGATTACATTAGCACACCAAGCCACAACTCAAATCAGACTGCACAGGACCTGTTGTTAATAACTAACTCCCTGGGCTATGGTAAGTTGGACTACAGCATCATACACAAGCAGAAAAAAAAAGAAGAGAAAAGAAAGATTTTGCAAGTGTGTGCAGTTATGGGATTAGACTGCATGTGGTAGAGCAGCTCCACCACTTCTCAGTGATGCCCAGAGACAGGACAAGGGGCAGTGGGTGGAAGCTGAGGCACAGGAGGGTCCATGTGAACCTGAGGAAGAATTTTTTTCCCTGTGAGGGTGACAGAGCACTGGAACAGGCTGCCCAGGGAGGTTGTGGAGTCTCCCTCCCTGGAAATATGTAAGAACTGCCTGGATGCATTCCTGTGTGGTCTGCTCTGGGCGATCCTGCTCTGGCAGGAAGGCTGGACCAGATGAGCTTTGGAGGTCCCTTCTAGCCCCTAACATTCTATGATTCATTCTATGATTCATAAAGAAGTTTAACAAAGCCTTTTGCAAATGTTTAGATCCTGCTAAAGAGGCTGGAGAAGGGCCTGGAGCACATCATCTACAATAAGCATCTGAGTGAGCTGAGGGTGTTCATTCTGGAGAAGAGGAAGGTGAGGACAGACCTCATTGCTCTCTACAGCTACCAGAAGGGAGGTTGGAGTGAGGAGAGAGCAGCCTCTGCTCCTTGATGACAAATGACAGGAGCAGAGGAAATGGTTCCAAGCTGCCCCAGGGGAGGTTCAGGCTGGATATTAGGAAATTTCTTCACTGAAAGGGGTCTCAAACAAGGGTCTGCCCAGGGCAGTGCTGGAGCCACCATCCCTGGGGGTGTTCAGGCCATGTGTGGACCTGTTGCTTAGGGGATGGAATGGTCTGCCCAGGGCAGTGCTGGAGCCACCATCCCTGGGGGTGTTCAGGCCCTGTGTGGACCTGTTGCTTAGGGACACAATTTAGTGTTGATCCTTCAGTGCTGGGTTGAGGGTTGGACTGGATGATCTTCCAACCAGTTATTATTGTCCAATGCTGTGTGTTTTTGAAGACTAATTCAGTCAGGTAGTCACTTATTTTACTTTCTGCTTCTTAAATCAACAACTGTCTTAATGCTCCTTACTGAGTCTTGTCAATTTTACTCCTAATATATAATTACCACCTAAATATTTGACAAAGCAGCTTTTGTTTGCTTTGTTTTGTTGTTTCTTTCCTTTGTGGAGTTAGCAGTCAGTGTTTTATCACTCCTGTCTAGACTGTGCATATGAAAATCCCCAAATTTCAGATGGCATGACTCTGCATGCCAAAGGAAAATCTGACAATGCTGAAAGGATAAAAAAGTCATCATGGTATTCATGGGAATGTTATTCCCAGCTGGATCAGTGAAGGTTATTGTCAAGGCAGGTCATGGCAGATGCAGCTAGGAACTTCCCACTTGGAGCAGCTGGCTGCCTAGTCCTGAAAGAAAACCTTTTCAGAGGGAGCTCCTCAGAGAAAATGGTAATCAGAGAAGGCAGCAGGAAATGCCAGGAAAAGAAAGGAATGAGAAATGCATATGGATAATTGCTGTTCTAGAAGCCTAGATTGGAACCAGAGCTCACACACAAACATCCCATGTTATGTTGGGCAATTTATGCACCAGAAATGCTACAATAGCAAAGAACTATAGAAAGGCTTGAGTTGGAAGAGACCTTAAAGACCATCTGGTTCCAAACCCCTGCCATAGGGAGGGATACCTCCCACTAGACCAGATTGCTCCTAAGCACTGACCACTGTATTCCAATGTGCTTACAAAACTCCTTGGTATTCTGACCTATTGTGGCTGCAGTATCCTGCAAAAGCATCTTCTGTGGTAGTCCATAGCTCAGTTCTTTCACCTCTGGAAAAATCTAAGGGAGATGCTGTGTGCAGCTGCTACTTCACTGGCAGGTTGTATGACCTGTATTTAGGAGCATCTTTCCACAGGGTGGCATTGGTAACAGCAGACACATCCTGCCAGACATACCACATGGGTTACAGCACCATGCACAAGATGTCCCAGCCTGCTGATAAGATGCTTTTTCTTCCTCACATGGAGCCTGTCTCTTCAAAAGTGTGGCACAGCCAAGAACCTAGCAGTGAAAGAGAACCTCAGTGGCTGGCATTGAGCAATGGGCTGGAAGGTGAGAAGGAGGTAAAAACTGCTAACCTGAGGCCATTCTTCAAGGATGGCTGAGGGACACAGGATTTGTTCCTCTTCCATTTCTACCTTTTGTGGTGCTGTTGTTTGGTATCTTGTGTATAGAATCATAGAATGGTAAGGTTGGAAGGTACCTCAAGGATCATCCAGTTCCAACCCCCTGCCATAGGCAGGGACACCTCCCACTAGCACAGGTCACTCAAGGCCTCGTCCAACCTGGCCTTGAACACCTCCAGGGAGGGAGCAGCCACAACCTCCCTGGGCAACCTGTGCCAGTGTCTCACCACCCTCACTGCAAACAACTTCCTCCTAACATCCACTTTCAATCTCCCCTCTGCCACTTCAAACCCATTGCCCCTTGTCCTGGCATTCCAAGACCTTGTCAATAGTCCCTCCCCAGCCTTCCTGGAGCCCCCTTCAGATCCTGCAAGGCCACTCCAAGGTCTCCTGGAAGCCTTCTCTTCTCCAGGCTGCAGAGCCCCAACTCTCTCAGCCTGTCCTCACAGCAGAGCTGCTGCAGCCCTCTCAGCATCTTGGTGGCCTCCTCTGGACTGGCTCCAACACTTCCATGTCCTTCCTGTGCTGGGGGCTCCAGAACTGCACACAGGACTGCAGCTGGGGTCTGAGGAGAGCAGAGCAAAGGGGCAGAATCCCCTCCCTTGCCCTGCTGCCCACACTGCTCTTGCTGCAGCCCAGCACACAGTTGCTGTCTGGGCTGCACTCACACTGCAGCCTCATCTTGAGCTTTTCATCACCCCAGACCCCCAGGGCCTGTTCCTCAGGGCTGCTCTCAGCCATTCCCCACCCAGCCTGGAGCTGTGCTTGGGATTGTGCCTACCCAGGTGCAGGACCTTACACTTGGCCTTGTTGAATGTCCTGAGGTTGGCCTGGGCACAGCTCTGCAGCCTGTGCAGGTCCCTCTGGATGGATCCCTGCCCTCTAGCAAGTGACTGTGCCACACAGCTTGGTGCCAGCTGCACACTTGCTGAGGCTGCACTGATTCCTCTGTCCATGGCACTGACAAAGATGTCAAACAGCACTGGTGCCAGCACTGACCCCTGAGGGAGCCACTTGGCACTGGTCTCCAGGTGGACATTGTGCCCTTGATCACCACTCTGTGTGCCACCATCCAGCCAGTTCCTTATCCAGCAGTGCTCCACCCAGCATGTCCATGTTTTTCCAGTTTGGTGACCAGAGAAAGCATATTTACTTGTGGAAACCAGGCAATGAAGAATGACTGCAATTTTTCTCTTGTTCACAGGGTTCCCTCTTCAGAGTGAATAAAAAAACCAAAACAAGTTTATCATTTCTGCTCACAGCAAGTGAGGGAAGAGAAATAAACAGAGGAAATGACTGGTGACCGAATTCGCAGAAGCATCTGAGAAATGAAGCAGAGCTCAGTAGGGTGAAGAGAGTTTAACAGGCACAAAAAGGAAAAAAGAGGAAGAGCCTCTCTCTGCAGCCCTGAAATTTCACAAGACTGAGTCTTTTTTCAAAGTGAGGACTTGTTCCTAGACAGGAGTTGTTGGCCACAAGAACTCTTCACTGCTCTTCCCTCCTTTTCAGCAGAGCAAATACAACCACACTGGGAGCTGAGTGCCTTTAACCCAAGATCATTATAGTATTTAAGTTTTCTGAATCCCCAGGAGCTTACCAAAGGAAAAAGCTCACTCCAATGCCTGCAGAGGTTGGAATGATGCTATGCCACCCCCTAGTCCACAGCAGTCCTGAACTTCTAAGAGTAAGGAGAGAAAAGATGGAAACAGCAAGTAAGACCAAGCTCCTCTGAAAATACAACCAAAGCCTTGAAATGTCATTTCCTTTAAACATTCCCCACATTTGCATAATGTCCCTCCACATGAAATTTCATGGAAAGGAAATAAGAAATAAGATCTGGTTCCAATTTGCTGCTTTTTCAGCTAAGTGGATTTTTTTTTTTCCTTCTAACTCTGAAGCCAAAACATTCCCTTCAAATGGAAAGTTCAGCCCATTCCTGGCTGTAAAATTTAAACAAACCTATAAAAGCAGCTTAATATTTGAAAAAATACTTTTGCTCTTTAAATACATTAGATCAGTGCCCTGGTGATGGGGACTTTTAGATAGTGATGAAGTGCAGAAGGAAATCAAAACTCCTCTTGCAAAACAACAACTTCTTCCCCCAGTAATTCTGCAAACTCTGGCACTGTGCAGGGGGTGGTATAGAATCATAGACTCAGAGAC
>WBNM01041450.1:0-23685 GCA_013399055.1 Ramphastos sulfuratus
AGGTTGGAGTGAGGAGGGAGCCAACCTCTTCTCTTTGGTTTCAAGCCACAGGAATAGAGACAATTATTACAAGCTGTGCCAGGGGAGGTTTAAGCTGGGTGTTAGGAAATATTTCTTCATAGAAAGGGTTAGCAAACACTGAAATGGTCTGCTGAGGGCAGTGGTGGCATTACCATCCCTGGAGGTGTTCCGACAGTGTGTGGACCTGCCACTTAGTGACATCATTTAATGTTGAACTAAACCGGTTGAAGGTTCGACTGGATAATCTTTGAGGTCTCTTTCAACCACATGTATTCTGTGATTCTGGGATTGAATCCACGTCCCTGAGTGTGTTTAAAAGATGCATAGATGTGGCAGTAAGTGGCATGACTTAGCTCCAATGTGGTAAAGTTAGATAATTGTTGGATTCAATGACCTTAAAGGTCTTTTCCAACTGAAATAATGCTATGATTATTTTAACAAAGACTGCTATACAGCAGAGCATTCCTCCAGTTCATACTTTTCATCACCACTTGTGGGTTTCAAAAACTCATATCACCTTTAAACAATCTCTTTGCCACCAGATCCTAAGAGCCTCCATCAATACTCATCTCATCCCTTACTAAACTCTTTTTAGTTTTTTTAAATTTTTTTAATTCTGGAAAAGATTTTCCAGAGTGGATTGAACTCCAGTCTGCAGCCAGCTGATTTCCAGTGGCAGCTGGAGGAAGTTGGGGAGGAGATGAGCTGTCCCTGTACTGAAATGAAGCTAACAGAGGCAAAGGTGCAACTCATTGAATCCAGCCTTCTTTCATCAGGGGTATTAAGGATTCATCTTCAAGCACTTACGCTCTTTTATTTAATCTTCCCTCACCTCCCAAGTGGTCCTAGAGACACTTCTCTGAATTAATAGGGCTCCTTGCTAATGAGCTCAGGAATGGCTCTGAAGCACACCATTTTGGAAAGGCCATGAAAGGCACTCCTTGGCCTTCTCCCACAGCACCTAATGCAATTGCTTCCCATTGCAGTGCAATATCCACAGATTCGTTTGCTACACACTCAGCAACTGCATTCTCATCATCAGCTGAAACCACAGCACAAATCAGCTTTCAGAGGGTGAGACACTGGAACAGATTGCCCAGGGAGGTTGTAGCTGCTCCCTCCCTGGAGGTGTTCAAGGCCAGGCTGGACGAGGCCTTGAGTGACCTGTGCTAGTGGGAGGTGTCCCTGCCTATGGCAGGGGGTTGGAACTAGATGATCCTTGAGGTCGCTTCCAACCTTACCATTCTATGATTCCATGATTCTATGATTCTAGGGTGCATGTCTGGGCACACTGGTCCCATGCTTGGCCACTGCACTGAATGGGAATGAGGACAGTACAGTCCAATACCACAGGCTTGCAGAGAGCTGAGTTACCACCTAAAAGCTGGTGCCTGAAATGACAGCTGGTGGAGATCTTTGGCTGATGCTTTTAATTCCTTCTGTTGAGGGGTCTTCTAGCTGACCCTGTTGAGTATTTTTAGCTCTATTCTTTAGTAAAGCTGCAGGATTTCTCTGCACTCACATTGGGGCTCAGGAGATTTCCTGGAGACAGTCAAAAAGCTCCAGTCAAACCAGTAAATCTCATGTGCCGCTTTCTTGCCTCTGGTATTACAAGGCATCTCTTTTAACAGCTTCATCAGGAAATCCTTTTGGCTAAAGAATTGGAAGAGAAAGATGAGAAATGGCAATGCAGATTTTTGCAAGGGTAGAGAGCAGGAAGGCAGTCCTGTCCTGGCAGTACAATGAGACACCAGAGAACATCGTTAAGAGCCACAGAGAGACATTTCAGGTACATATTCACTGTGCAGTCAGCTCAGACTGTAAGACAGGTTTTATCCCAATCCTTCGCCCATCCACCTGGCCACTCCTTACAGTGGTTTTGGAAGTGCCTTGTTAATGTACAAAGATTAGAGCTGGATCTGAAACTTTTTTTTGCTTAAGAAGAGGGAGCTCTTTTTTTCACAGGTTAATGCAGTTGAGTTAGGGAGGGTTCCAGATGCTTTCCAACTGAGACATCATCATACCTTCCACTAATGGGAGCGACCAAAAAAAAAAAAAATCATAAATCACAAACCAGCACAATATACACCCCAAAAACTTTTAAGTGGCTGCAGAAATAGTGAGGACATGTAATTCAGGGAGGATGTGAGTACATCTACATCCACACTACCTTCAGCATTTGATCAGAGTGCATTATGGATAACTGGAAGGGAGCCTTACCCACAAGCAGTAAAATACATTTACCTTTGGGTTATGCTTCTACAAAACTAAGCACCAGGGAGTTGTGTTTCATGGTGAGGGTTATTCTATACTGTTGCAAAATAAATACTTTGATTTGTACGTAGTGAGATTTAAATCTATTTTAAGAGCACACCAAAGATGTGCAGAGCTGAGATTCCCAAGCAATATGGCCTTGTGCTCTTAGAAAGCCTCGTTCTTCCGCTGAATATAGCTGATAAAGATATCATATAAAATGGAAAGGAGTGAAAAAAATCCCTTCACAATGCGAACAAACAAACAAACAAACAAAAGTCAACCAACCACCTTCCAGTGACTTACTGGATGCTCAAGAGATAAGAAAACAGAAGACAAGGAAAGGCAAGCACCACAATGCTGTTTCCAAGTGTCAAATGCTGTACTCAGACTAAAAGAAGAAAATCTAATACTCTTGGGAAAAAGAGTCACAGGCTATCTGTTCTCTCCAAGCATGAAAAGAATTAATAGTATCTCAAGACAGAGTTCATACTGCTTAGGAGACAGATGGGAGACATATTTTGTGAATTTTTGCTAAACTTTTCTTAACATAATTATTTTTTTTCCTAGCATTTGTACTCTGATGTAATATAGAAAAAGGATTTGTAGAAAGTGTGAGAGTCTTTCAAACACAATCATGCCTCATTTGACTGCGAACTGCATTTCTGCAAAGTCCGTAGTAATGTTAAAAAATAACATACCCAACACACTCTTTAGTGTCTCTCAAATATGTTCCTATAAATATTTATCCTATCTTATTTAACACAGAGTATAACTATTTTAGTAAGTAAAGGCGCTAGGTAGTTGTGAAGAGTGTCTGAATTCACTGAACCTGAGCACCTAGAGCAGGGCTTTTTCATAAGCCAGTTCAAAAGCAAAAGGACAGAAATAGCCATTCAATCCCTCATTTCTACACAGAAGCAGTAAGTCAGTCCTGTGGCAGAAATCCACAGGCTGGGATGGAGTGATCTGTGATGAAAACAAAAAAAAAAAAACCCAACCAATTTAAATAAACTAAACCTTCTCTATGTCAAGTTAAGTTTCTTAAGTAGAAATGGAAATCAACAGTTAGCTAATCCCAGATCCTAATTCCAGAAAAAGCAATGGAAAAACTCCAACTACAGTAGAAAGTCTTTAGTTGTGGTCCATTCACCGTGCTCTCTTGGCAGAGCTACTTGTATTTACACCAGTGAAAAAATCAACAGTTTGGCAAATACTCTTTGTGTGTGTGTGTCACACCTTATCTGAGATATATTCTAGAAATACCCTACACTTACCACAAAGCATGTCACTGAAATTACAGTCATTTAGGCAAATTATACTACCAATAGGGCATCTGTAACTTTCTTCTCCAGCTCTTTATCTACTCAGTGAAGCAGTTTTACTCTCTGCAAGTACATTATGACCTGTGTTTTCACTCCTAGACATTTGAATAGAAACCAATGTCATTCTGCAATTCATTTGTCTATGGTATAGCTCATACATTGGTTCTTTTATGAGTATTCAAAATACAAGGCACCTACAATTTATTAACAAGGATCTTTTAGCCTGTGAAAGATAAGCCCTACAATCTCCACATAAAAATCCTGAAAGTTGGCACCTTCACTTGCTCTCATAATTTTTAGTGACATGATTTTATTATCAGATACTTGAAATCATCACCCTTTCTGGTATTTAACTCCAAAGTGGACCCATTAACTCAGTCCACTGCCAGCTCATACACTTGGGACTGTCCCTGGAACTAGGAGCAAAAGCTAGTCTCACACTAGTAAATATAAGCAAGGTCTTGAGCTTTAGGAAATCTGATTAGACTGAGATAATTCACATGACTATGACAGACAACTGTGAACCAAGGCCAAAAATGCAGGATGGTATCAAAGTACAAATTCAAGCATAGGGTAATGAAGAATTTAATTTTCAATCTACAAAAGCTAGTTAATAGTAGTAGCCAGATGAGGACTTCAAACATTGAAGAGATGGAGTATTGGCTTTTTGACATTGTACCCCCATTTTTTTGCTAGGTGTAAAGTTACACATGTATATGCAGGATCATTTTATCTTTATTTAGGAAGAATTTAGTTGTCCTTTTCTGCAACCTAGTATTAGATCTTCTCAGAAAATTGTTTTCCTTCATGTTCATCACTAGAAAGCAAAATAGACCTTTTTTTTTTTTTTTTCATTTCCCTAAAGAGATTAAATGCAACTATTGCTGGAATTTGTCTTTGTTCTCTACAGAACTGTTATAGGAGACAAATAACATTTTCACTAGATTTAAACTGGATTTAGTTAAAACGCACATTAATAAGTTAAAATGTAATGAAGCAAATACTGTAAGAAAATATATATTTTACTATATTGACTAATGTTATGTATTCATTATATATATTTCTAGTTAATATAAATAAGAGTGCATGGTTATTAGTGTTAAGTTTATATATTATATACTTAATGCATATATACATGTTTAAATGTAAGGAAATTAAACATAATTACTTTCTGAATTAGACTGCTTTCCCCTATGGTAGGTAAAGAAATTAGTTACTGATTTATTGTACAGCTTAAGCCAACACATCAAGCCTCCAAGCTTGTAAATAAGTATTTCTGAAGTCCCTGTGCTATCACAGCACACCCAGTGCAGCCTGTGCTATGCTCTGCTCAACCACTGATTACTCCTTGCAGCACTTTGAAGGCAATTAAATAAGATATATTTAAGGCCCCTGAAATGTAAGGCCATATAGAAGCACCACAGATTATTAAAAATTCAAAACTACTGCTAAAAGTACAGCAAATTATTCCTGCTGAGTGGTATACCTGGTTTGATCAGGACATGCACAGAATCATTCCCTTCTCATAATTTGGCCCAGTTTTCACCACGTGTACAATAAACATATTGACAGCTGGCAGAACTCTGCCTGGGCTGCAAACATATTTGCTTTTGAAGTCAGTATCTCATGCAGATACCATCTGCTCTGCAGCAAAGAGCAAGAAGCACACAATAAACAGGTCTAGGATAACCAGCCAATCTCCTTCTCTGTGCTAATAGCTGCAGTTTCTAGAAACAGTATTGTCCCTGGTTTTAAAACCTGGGGTTTGGAGTTAACGCAGTGTCAGAAGCAGCAATCACTCCTAGATCTGTTTTTGGCAGCTTGCCCTCCTCTTCTTACTCAGGCAGAGAACTGCTTATGACTTTTCTTTTTTTCACATTTGTT
Source organism: Ramphastos sulfuratus (assembly GCA_013399055.1). Lineage (NCBI taxonomy): Eukaryota > Metazoa > Chordata > Aves > Piciformes > Ramphastidae > Ramphastos > Ramphastos sulfuratus. The sequence continues at coordinate 5,484 of WBNM01041450.1, forward strand.
TGTGTGTGTTCTCTTTGTCTTTCTCCAGGTTCACTCACTCCGCAATACTAAGATGTCATTTCCCCCACAGTAAAGTTTGAAAGGCATGGAACTTATTTGCAGCATAGATGTATTTTCCTGGACAAGCACAACCCATAGGAAGCCAGGTTTGGTTTAGACTTCACTCCAGTTAAACACCACAGGACAACATGGATTATGTGGAACACAACAAAATTATCTTTTTACCATTTTGCTGATTAGGCATCCCCATCGCGTTTTTTAAGCTCATTCCAACTTCTGCCCATCACATGCACCTGTAAGACAAGCTAAAGCAAACACAGTCCCTGGTATCTGGGTTTGAGGGAACCTGCTTGAGGTATATATTACATGTGATGACAGAGGTGTACTGTCAAGAACACCTATATTGTTTTATTGGACATAAAGGGGGGAATGTACTGTAATAAATTGTAGAAGTTAGGCCTTTTCGCATCTAGATGGCCACTTCAGAAATTTAAGACCTCACCTTTAAAAAGCAAAACTACTAAGCTATAACTTATATTTATTTCACTCTTCCACTGTCCCATTAAAGACTTTCACTTCCATTCACTTCCATTTCACACCTTTTTTTTCTCCTTTTTCTTATTTTATTTCTTCTTTTTTTTTTTTTTTTAAAGCTGCCAAGAATACAGGAAAATTTGCCTTAAAGAAAAACACACAGTAATTTCTTGGCGTTCTGAGTGATGGGGTTTAGAAGTAGAAATACCTTTGCAATCATATAACTCTATGTATCTGCGTACATAAAACTAATGAAGGAGGAGCTGTGAAATATCTGTCCACCCAGAGGCATTGAGATAAGGAAACAATGACTCTTACAGAGACCCTATGTGCTGGAGACATCAAGATAAGGAAGCAAAGACCTCTACAGAGACCCTGAAACTGGCCAGAACTGACCTAACAGTTTGGGCTCAGTGATAAGCTATACACTCAACACATTTTGCAACCAAGAGGGCATTGCAAGGAAGAATGTCACCTTCATCCCTAGGACCCCAGAGAACACCACCAGGGTAGCATCCACCTGTGTAGAAGATAAGGACCATGGGCAGGCAGACATAAAACACCTCTTGGAAGTACTTTGTATATGCATAAACTTTCCCTGGAACACTCATTAATATGTAATAATTAACAACATATAAAATGCAAAGTTGGGACCTGGAGTGTGCACATGCTTTGGCAGAAAGATCCCCCGTCCACCAGCATGTTTAATAAACATACCTGCTTTATAATGTTTTGGGTTATAAGGTTTTTTTTCTCCACACGTCATATAATAGCATATGATTCAATCCACACCAGGTTGCAGTAAGCAGTAATTACAGTTATGTAGATTGTATTTCATGAGATCTCTTCTAAAACAAGCATTCCCTGCCTCGATGAAAAGGGCTAAAGCTCCAGAAAGTATTCTGAAAGCTAAGTATTCCAGGAAAGACCCAAAAAGCCATTCCACACTGTAGGCTCATCTCCAAGAGGCTGAAACAGCCTCGGGACTAAGTTTACCCACTTCAGCCTTTCCAAAACCATAATTTCATGGTTACAGAGTGGAAACATGCAGCATCTTGTTCAACTAATTTCAGAGCACACTGCAATTTCATTCAGTGCTGTGGTTGTCATTTCTACATTTATAATTTTTGTTCTCCAGGCAGAAGACACTGACACTTCAAATGAGCAGAGTCACCTCTGTCTTGGACCATGCCCAGAGCTTTTCATTTCTGCAGCAGGCCATTTTTATTGACATTTGGGTGAAAGGTGTTTTCTCACAACTCTGTGTACTCTTATTTCTCTGCGGAGCTTATTCACAGAGTTTTACTAATGCAAAGTGAAACAAAGGCCAGAGTACAGTTCCTTCCCTTATATATTTGGGAAAGCAGAGCAACTTTGCAGCTCCTTCACTTTGGATAATTCAAGGAATGTTTCTCCTGCTTCACTGAGATTAACCTCTGCAGACTTTTGCTGTGGTGTGTACAGCTTCATTCCTGTAAGACTGCAGACTCCTATGAAACGCTGAGTGGGAACTTATTTCTCCTGACTTCCTGTTAATCCAGGGTCATGCATATCTTTATAGAGGAATTAAAGCTTTTTAAGACCATAGCCCTTTGGGTCCAGTTTTGGCTTGCATAATGCAAACCGTCAAAGAGAATATGGGGTTATGCTTCCTATACCAATCAATACACTATAAAATACATCCTGAGAGCCAAAGTTTACAGAAAGTTACACTCACACGACCCCAATCAGCCTCCCAGCATCGAAGCAGAAGTTTTCAGCAGCACTTTAGCTTCCTCTATGCCTTTTGCCTGCAGAGTCAGCTTCTGTGGTGCCCTCAGCTGGAGGACAAAGTTAAGTCATTGCAGAGGGTTGCAAACAAGCAGCTGATTACAGTGCACAATTAAGAAGCAGCATGCAGGTCCCTGCAGATTGGTGCACAGTGTAACCTTCCATGGTGAAGAAGTCAAAGAAAGTGAACGAGTTGGGAAGTTGGATTCCTGTCACCTGGGAAGCTCATGGCAAGCAGATTCTTGCCTTTTGGGGAATGCATGTATATACATTTAGATGTAATTGCAAATGGCAAACGAGTATGCCAATGAGATGACAGCAAGCTAATCCACTGCAAGCATGTGAGCTTCAATCATCATCCCAACCCAGTAAAATATCAACAACCTTATAAGCCTGGAAAGGTGATAAACTTTTCCACAAGGGTGTAAGGATATTCCTTAGATGCAAATGTGACTTGCATATATTTGCTGTCTTTGAGACATCTGTCTCATAAATACAGCCTTTACAGCACGAGTCTGATGTGGCTTCCATTTACACTGAATTTGCAGCACTTTTCTACTGAGATTAATGATATTCTAGCTTGGAGGAGCAAACCTCAGCATGAGTGTTCTGATTTATGCAATTTAGGCATATCCTCTCAAAATTTTAGGTTACTAGCTGAAATGGAGGCTTACCAGATTACAGGCCTATATGAGCAAATATAACCAACAAGAATAAACGTGAAATGGTGAACACAAAGGTCGCCTGAACACAAGTCCAAGCAGGTATTCATTCTACCTGCACACCATAGGTATGAAAACTCATAGGTTTTGTCTCTGTAAATAAAACCAGTGGTATTTTAAATCTGAATAACCTTTAGCATCTTGATCCTGCCTCTGGGAATGATATTTCCCTTCTAGAAGCTAGCCTGAAAGGTAATTCAAACAGAACCACTAAATGCTGAGGAAAATCATCAGAAAGGGCAGACCTTCTTGCACAGAGTTTGCCTCAGGAGGTGAGCACCACTCTCTTTGATCTGCAAATCCTCTAGGTACTGCTAACATTTTTGCTCCATTTCTGCAAACTTCTCATGCCAGTATCAGACCTTTGCTAGAATAGTCTATACAACTAATCAACGATTGAATTCATATACAATTCCCATTCTTCAAGGGGTGATTTTCCTGAGTTTGATAGAGTCTGTATGTGCTAACATCTGGGCCATCTGTTGCCAGATGCTGAAAACTGCAGAGTAATCCACAGTTCAAACTAGAACTGGTGGGTTTGCACAGACTGACCGGAGGGAAAAAACTGATGCACTTGAAAATATATATCCTCAACCTTTCTTTTCTGTCTCAGAGGAATAAAGCATTTTTTCAATGAGGTTGCTTTTCCCTCTTCTTGATGCCTTCACTGGAGAGGGAGAACTCTCGAGGGCTCCAGAGACAAAAGATTAGAAAATCTTTCATGTCTAATTTCAGTTTAGCTTCTGTTATGACTCCCTGTCTCTGGCTTGATACCAGGATTTCCTTTGCTTTCTGAAGCAAGAGTAAACTCAAATGTTAAACAAAAGGTTTTCTTTTTAATAACAAAACAATTGAACTTTTCATGTCAAAATGTACATATTTGTTTCAGAAATTTAACCTTAAAATCTATCATGTCTAACATCTCTGCCAAAAAAAAAAAAAACCAACAAAAAAACCAAAAACCACACTGAATAAAACTTTTTTTTTTTTTTGCATTTGTTGTTCTTACAACGAATACATTCACAACAGGAGACAGCTATGCACACACAAAACAATAGAGTTATTGCAACTGAAGGGTCAAAAGAGATTTTCTCTTCGTTTTATGGGCCTCAGTTGTTCTCTCATGTTTAAATATCCATATTGCACTATTTCACAGAGACTAGAAAAGCACTTAACCCCTAATCCCTGTGTTGCAGATAGGCAGGTCCTGTACGGGCATGGTGTGCTACCACCCTCTGGTTCGAAACATACAAAGACAGTCATATAAAGTCAACCTGCAGATCTAATGGCAAGAAAAGAGGGACCCAGAACAAAAATGAGAAGATTTAGAATTAAAAGATAAGGTGAGGACACAGAACAGCCTCAATATGTAGCTGATCTCATGCCCTCAAAACTGCTGGATGTTCTGACTGAAGCACATAAACCAATCCAAATTTCATTTTCTTCAGTTCCACTGTTAGCAGAGACTTAACACAGAGTAAAAAACTTAGGAAGATATTAAAACCAGTTAAGGTACCCCAAGACTATGGAGATGTCCCCTTACTTTCACAGAATCATAGAATGGTAAGGTTGGAGGGGACCTCAAGGATCATCTAGTTCCAACCCCCTGCCACAGGCAGGGACACCTCTCACTAGTATAGGTCACTCAAGGCTTCATCCAACCTGGCCTTAAACACCTCCAGGGAGGGAGCATCCACAACCTCCCTTACATACTAAGGCTGAGCTCCTTTAAGTGGTGCTGACAGCATTCCATGCCCATGGAAGAGTTTCAAGCATAAAAGTAGCAGGTCACAGAGGAACAGATTTGTTGAAGTGGCCAGCTGAAATATGCAGCCCCATCAGTCACTGCAGCTACATTGGTGCTGATTTTGTATCTCCTTTAAACACACTCGGAGAATGGTTTCGGTTGGAAGGGACCTTGAAGATCATGTGGTTCCAATCACACTGCCACAGGCAGGGACACTTCCTACTAGACCAAGCTGCTCAAGGCCCCATCCAGCCTGCCTTTGAACACTTCCACAGTTGAAGCCTCCACAACCTCTCTGGGCAACCTGTTCCAGTGTCTCAATACCCTCATGGTAGTGAACCATTTCCTTCTAATGACTCATCTAAATCTAGCTTCTTCTGGTTTGAAACTCTCGCCCCTCATCCTGTCACTACATTCCTTTGTAAAAAAGTCCCTCTACAGTTCTCCTGTAGGTCCCCTTCAAATACTGGAAGGCTGCTAGAAGGTCCCCCTGGAGCCTTCTCTCCTCCAGGCTGAACAACCACAACTCACTCAGCCTGCCCCAGAAGTGCATTCAATCCCACTATCCATGTCACCAACAAAGATGTTAAACAGCTCTGGTCCTAGTACTGACCCTGAGGAACCCCATTAATTCTTCTTTTTTTCCTAATGGAAGATGCAAACACTGCCTTTTGCATTTTGTAAAAGTCATAACGTTACACTCCTAACATGCATTTTTTAAATGTCTTTTTTTAATACCTAGGACCAGAAGTATATAGAAATAATTTTAAAATGCAGAAACAGATCACCTGCTTGTTCCTGCCAAAATGCTGCTCCAAGTTCCCCAAGGAACGTATTTCCTTATAAAGCACAAATGGTATTTTAAAATGAGCTTAAAATCCCACCAAGGCGCATATGCTTACAGATACAGGGCCACATAATATCAGAGGAAACTCCAGGAAGATTTCAATGTATTTTTGCTCCCAGCAAAGCCCACAGCCTGTGTGGAGCCCCATTCTTACATCCTTATCCACAATGTGGCAAGTTTGACTTTAATGAGGTGTTTAAGTTACTGCAGAAGCATAAGCCCAACATCCCTAACACATCTCCTTCCAGGGCAGAAATGTGTTGTCATTCATAAACCACCTTATTAATCTAAGTAATAACAGTCCAGAGACAAGTCCTCAATACCTCACGGACTCAAGAGCAAGGGTGTTTCAGGTGCTGAACACAGTGATACAGCATCAAAAGTAGTAACTTCTGGCTGTGTAACTATAAACTGCATCATTATCCATGTGTACAATGGAAGAGGAGGACAAACCGATGTCACTTAGAAAACTTTGATGCTGGCATTTCTTCACCTCCAAGTGTCTGACTTTGCAGGTTTAATAATATTCTTGTCATGAAGGGGGTTTTGTTTAATTTATATATAGATTATGGGCTGCTGTCTATTGGCAGACATCTGCAGTACTGGCTGGACACACTTTAAGCAGCAACCCTTCCCTCTTGAAAACACTTACTTAGCTAGAAAATCATTTCATTGCAAGTGTTACTTACACTAAATGAAATAGGAGCCTAGCCTAATTCTGATTCTATGATATGCCCAGGGATGACAGCAGCATTTAATGTATCCATCACAAGATAGGAACTTCATCATAATTGAATTGGGAATGGTGCAGATGACCTTTCTTTCAAATTACCATCACAGGCTTTTAATGGGTTTCTCAAAAGTTATTTTTATTAACACGAATATTATAGGAATGAATTCAGCTTGTTAAAGCCAGTAATCACAATGCTTAAACAAAAGTGATACCTTCAAATATTTTGTTGAGGTATGGAGAATTGTCTTGTCCCTAAAGAAAGACTAGATTGAGACAAATATATTGACTGGAAGAGCTAATGATAATGATATCAACAGTTAATCAATTGTTTTACTGAAAGCAATAGAGATAGTGAATTGAAGTGAGGATATGAAGTTACTTTGCAGCATGTCCTGTGGTTCATAGGCATAAACTGATCTTTTGCATCTTCCTCACCTGGTTTGCTCATGTTGGATATTAGCTGTGTAGTGCAGGGTATTGACCTGTTAACACATGCTGGGAACCCACAGCTATTACTATGTGAGATGTTGCTGCCACATATTATTATAAATATCAGATTTGCAGGCAAGCTTAGTGAACAACACAAGGGAATAAATTCCTAAGCCGCTGATAACCTCAATAAGAAGTCGATCTTTTTGAGAATGTCCCTTTTTATTCTTATTTCTGATTTAGGAGTGAATAAACTGTTCAGGCACTCAGGAGGAAGGAAGAAAACTCAGTCATATCTAACTCCCTGTTAACTTGCTATTAATCTTTCAATGCTCCAACAGATTTCAGTATCTTCTGTGTATATATTTCACTTTTTTTCTCACTGGAGGAAAAACTACAACAGTGGGTCTGGAAGAAGTCTACTTAATGCACACAGGTGGAATACACATAGCAGCAAGAAACACTTCCCTAATGATTTGCCCTTAAAGCAAGTCTCAGTCCCAGGCTGAAGTGACCATCCCTAGGATCCAGACAAATGTTTGTGCTTTGTCCTTTCCTGCTAAGAAAGACGCTAGTTTTGGTGGTGTGCAGATTTTGTTATAACGGCCTCCCATTTCTTATGGTCCTAGTAAAGAGTTATCAGATCATTGTCACTAAGGGAGAACAGAGTCCTGACTGCCTTGTGTGGTCCAACAGCCCTTTTGTTCTTTGCTATATTTAGCGTTAGATACCATCCTGTGAGCTAAAGTACCATTTACAGCAATGAATGTGTAACCAAGTTACTAAGTATGTGAAATTGGCTACAAATAGCAAAGACATTCTTCCCGAGAGGATTCAAAATTTTCTACCATGCTATAGCTTCCACCTATTATTGTAATTTCTTAAGTATAATTATATATAGATGGTGCTCAACTGAGTTTACAACCTTCTGTAATTCTTTTTTGTTTCCCCTATAGTTCTCATTTATTTTTTTTCTGCCCCATCAAGTCTAACTGCCAATAACATGAAATATCCACCCCATTTACACAGAGAAAGTCATTATACTGAATTCCATAGATATATCAACCTAAATACCATACATTTTAACACCGATCATTGGGAAAAGATACTTAGCTATGTACTGTGCTATCTACACTGACTGAGGATATGCAACGGCTGTATAATGCAAGTCACTAAAGACCCTAAAAGCTATTGGAAATGGGGCATATCTGGAAGCGTGAAGCACCAGGCCAATAGCTACGTATTATCTGCCTGACCATCCAGGCTTTCACCTGGCATTTGTCCAAACCCAGTAAAACTAATTACCATGAGATGTTTTCTTACAAATGGAAACACTGCCATTAGATACAATCTGAGTGCTCCACACTGAGCTCTATGCATGAGAACAAATAACTGACTTTTTTTTTTTTTTCCCCCCTCCCTGTTTCCTCCTGTGGGGAAAGTGGCTATTTGCTCCCACAGAGAAAGTCACAGCTCTTTCTCTACGGCTGCTGTTCCTGGGAAACAGCAGCAGAGAGGATCTGCCTTTTACCACTACAAAAAAGACGACTTTCTTGGTGTTTTTTATTGAAACACATACCTGCGGATCTCCTTTCATTATAGGTAATTTCTGGTTGCTTTCTGCAGATCATATTTTCACACATCCTTCATAAAGTTGTCACTGCTTAGTTTTATCTAGTCAAGTCCACCATGCAAACAGAAAATTTCTTGTTACAGAGCATCCCACAGACTCCTTTGACCCAACATTTATATAAAACCTTCCTAATAATTATCTATTCTCTGCAAGAGCTGCTGGATTTCACATAATAGCTGATCATACAGCTTACAGTCTTGCTGCAACTTGCTTTTGACACATGGCAGGGGAGCCACTGGGATGACACGGGGCTCCTGACAGGGAGCAGAGGCATAATCAAAGCTTCTAAGCAGCACTGGTTGATGCAGCCATCGCCCTGGTCAGCCCAGCTACCACCATAGCTCATCATGGTCTCACGGCCAAGAGCGTGTTGGCACCACAGAACGCTGTTGGTATTTACCCTGATCCTCTGAAAAATTAGTGCCAAAGGAAATGAAATGGCAACAAGGAATAAGAGTCTTAGCTCAGGATGACATGACCAGGAATGTTATTTGCTCAAGAGAGTAAATCTGTCTTCTGTGCCACTGAGGATATTTTAGATGACACCAAGAAAACATTTTCATTATTCCAGGGATGCTCCTTTTGGTCTGTGACTACAGAAAATGCCTTTGGGGCTATCAGATATGCTTCCTACACAACTCACATTTGCACTATCAAAACTGTAGCGTGACAGCTAAATGGCTGCATCACTTCACTGTGCTGCCTCACCCTGTGCCTGAACCCAGCCTCCTGAGTTTGGACTGGGGCTACCCACTGCTGCCCACACATAGCTGCACTCCTATGCCTTTTGGATAAGTCATTGTTTATTGCTGGAAAGATAGTTGGAAGGCCTGGGATAGTCGATTTATCATGTTCTGTAAGTTACCTGAAAATATTTACTGGAAGATGTTAACCCAAGGAATTTCAGGTTTTCATTCATTTTCCTTAATCATTGCCCACTTAAGGAGCCTGCACTGAGCCCTCCCAGGAATCCATCAAAGACATGTCCTCTTCTGTCAACACTAGCCCAGGAACCAGTGGCTGGTAAAAGACAAAAGCCATCAGACAAAGTAAATAACAAATTAATAGCAGTATTTAGCAGAGGAAAAACACCAATATCCTTCTCCTTGAATGAGAGACTGCATCTGAGAACATATATCTGGCTGTACTAAGAAAAGGAAAAAAAAAAAAAGTTTAGTATAAGGAAAGACACACAAAGGCTCTCAGGAATGATTTACCAAAGAAGGAATCTTTCCATGAGATTCCACAAAGAACATTTCTTGCCTCACTTGCTGCCCCATTTACTCTGCCGCTGTGCAGGTCACAAAAAGTCAGCTCTGAGTGTTAAGGTACAACTGATGACATTTTTCAATCGTCAGTCTCCAAAGGAGTGCGTGGGTTGCACCACCATAGACACCTTCAGATCCCAGAGGTTCAGCTCAGGATCTGTTGCTTCTGCAAAGCTTCAGCCATGTTCCCTTCCTCCCTCTGCATCATACAAACAAGGTTGCCTGAGCAGATGACTGCACCATTTTGGAGCACTTTTTCCAGTGCTGCAGGTATCTCTGCAGGCTGTAAGTACTTGGTCTCAAGTTTTCCTCAAAGTCATATGAATTTTGAAACAGTGACACTGCATGCAGCCTTGGCCAAAGATTTCGACTGCATTCCCCAAGCATTATGCTCACTGTGCTAAAAGGCACCTGCAAAGCATTTCTTTGTGATATTTACTTTACAAAATTAAAGCACAAGGAGAGGAAAAAAAATATATCAGTTTCTCTCTGCTATTCCTTAGTTTGTGTAAGCAGTCGATTGTAAATGTCAAACACTAGTGGTGCATTAGAAAAAGATCACGCTGAAAAATTGCCTCTTGAAGGCCAGAGCCCAAACTTCTCATCAGCCACAAGATTGCTCCTGTTTCGTGTACAACATCCTATATTAGGATCATGTACAGTAATACCTAATTTAACCATCGCAACTCCAGCAGCATTGGGAGTTAGAGGCTCCAACAGCATGTATGCAGAGGATTCATCCTACGCTAAATTGTTGGCAGTGTCCCTCTGCTTCAGGTAGCTCTGTCCACATTCAAAGGGGTGAACAGGCAGGATTGTAAGATCTGAGCTCATTAGAAGAGCAGGTGGGGATGTCTGCAGCTGAATAAGCAGGTTGCTTTGGGAATAATGTGAAACAGATGTCCTGTCTTCACACTCCTTGAACATTCTCTGCAAATAAATTGCAATTGCAGGGTTTAAGGCTGAGTCTGCCATTTATCTCTTTAGCAACTCTTCTGTTTTCTTTTGCCTGTTTGTTTGAGTTGTTTTATTTTTTTCAAGGTAGCAAATCTTTTCTGTAAAAAGATGACTTCAGATGCTAGAGAGGAAAAAATGCTTTTTGATTGAGCAAGGGAAATTAAGTGCCTCCTGCTAATTGATCACACTGAAGTTTCAGATAAAGAATACTGGGAGCTGCTCTGCAGATGGTCCCGTATAGGTATACATTCGAACCATGTCAAAGCTCATTGAAGAAAAACACATCTTCAGCTTTACTAAGGGGATTTCTCTTCAACATATTTTCTCATCAACATTTAGTGTTAAGGTTGGGGGGGTAGTGCATATGCTAAGTCCAGCCTGTGGTCTATTATTTCAGTACAGTAATGTGCTTATTCATATCAAAAGTCTGGAATAGAAGAAGGGACAATGGTTCTGATTACATACCCAAGTTCTGGGAAATACTCAGGAAGGTCTAGAACCACTTATAGTTACCAAGAATATTCTGTCCAAAAGTTACCCAAAGCACATATAAAGGCAAAGGAGACTTGATTCTTCTTCATGCAGGATCTTACTTCCAAAGACCAAAGTCCTCAGCCTTCTACAAAGAGGCAATGTTTAGAGACATCACCTCAACCTCTATCAGAAAGTAAGCGACTGATCATCAGAAAGTCCCTACCACTCACCATCTAGAAGGGTCTCAATGAAGTTTGTTCAGGCTGGGTCCTCTTCGACAAGATCCAGAATTTATATTTAAAAACACATTGCACATGTAATGCACAAGGGATAAAAACATGCAACACAGTTTTAAGAAAAATTAGTAAGAAAAAACCCAAACATTTTACAATCCATATTACAGAGCAGCTGTTTGGCATAAGCAGATTTTTCAAACTATTTTCACAGTATCACAGTATCACAGTATAGCAAGGTTGGAAGAGACCTCAAAGATCATCAAGTCCAACCCACTACCACAGACCTCAAGACTAGACCATGGCACCAAGTGCCACGTCCAAACGTGCCTTGAACACCTCCAGGGACGGCGACTCCACCACCTCCCCGGGCAGCCCATTCCAGTGGGGAATGACTCTCTCAGTGAAGAACTTTCTCCTCACCTCCAGCCTAAACTTCCCCTGGCACAGCTTGAGACTGTGTCCTCTTGTTCTGGTGCTGGTTGCCTGAGAGAAGAAAGCAACCTCCTGCTGGCCACAACCACCCTTCAGGTAGTTGTAGACAGCAATAAGGTCTCCTCTGAGCCTCCTCTTCTCCAGGCTAAACAATCCCAGCTCCCTCAGCCTCTCCTCATAGGGCTTGTGCTCGAGGCCTCTCACCAGCCTCGTTGCCCTTCTCTGGACACGCTCAAGCACCTCAATGTCCTTCTTAAATTGAGGGGCCCAGAACTGGACACAGTACTCAAGGTGTGGCCTAACCAGTGCAGAGTACAGGGGGAGAATGACCTCCCTGCTCCTGCTGGCCACACTATTCCTGATGCAGGCCAGGATGCCATTGGCCTTCTTGGCCAATGAATACAGCATCTCAACTGTGATATACATCCCAGTTCCAGACCCAGGAACACAGAAGATCCATGCTCAATCTAAGCTATAAATGGAGTCAACAACCTCAAAATGCTGTGTGCTGAAGCTTCTTTATCTGCAGTATCTCAGCCAGTCTGGAGCCTTAAACTTTTAAGAAACCCTTTGCAAGTGAATGTACCCAACCATCTATCTATCAATGTACATCTCCCATGTAAACTAAGCACTCATCTTCAAAAGAAATTACATTTTTCCTTTACCCTTCGTAGGAAGATACTTCTGCTTGAAGCCCTCTTCCAACTGACACAATAAATGCAGCCACTGATACTTGATCTCCATTTGCTCCTGCACCCAGAGCTCTTCTTCCTCTCCAGTGTTCATTATCAACCTACTTACAGACAACAGCATAAAGCGTCCAATCAGCCCTCAAAATAAGACCTGTGCATTGAATTTTGAGCTACAGCTTGAGTTCTGTTTAAAAGTCAGACAAAAATCACTGCCACACACAGGGGTCTTCACTTTGTTAACATTATTAAAAGCAGGAAAATAACAGGGTATGAATTTCACAGCCCTATCAGTTTTATGAAACTTGTGAAACAAAACAGAGAAACAGGTTTTGCTCAAGCACCCACGCACCATGTTAAAAAAGTTTGATGCAAGGGCAGCAGACCTGAGTGCTAAACGGATAAAATGGCATCCCCAGCAGATTTTTTTTCCTCATTCATTATCAGCACATTTTTACTCACCACATAACCCTGTCCACCTCTACCCACAGAGATATCAGTATTGAGTCACTTGTCAGCGGAATATCTTCACATTTTACAATATCACCCTTAAATACAAGAGCCCTCAACAGGGCAGTGTTGGAGGTTATTGATTTTGAACCACTGATGCAGCAGAGAGCATCCCCCAAGCAGGAAAGATGCCCAAGGTCAGATGCCTTCTTAAAATAGACATTTGGCTACTAGGACTTTCATTAAGTTCAATAAACCATCAGGTATTGACTGGTGGCACTATTTATAAATAACCAGCCTGCATAGCGCTGACCCCTTTTTGATTTAATTAAATTTGTTTTCTCTTGTCAGTGTCAGGTATTTTGAGTTAGTGAAACATTGTAACCTCTCTCACACTAAAAATGAAACTGTGCATAAAGCCTGTCAGAAAGGCCCAGCAGGAGCAACAGCTCCCGGAAATCACACGTATCTATTTAGGTAACACAAACAAGATGTCAAGTCTTTACAAAGCATAAGCTGCTAAAGCGAGTGCCAAGCCATCCATAAATGTTTGCATACCACGGAGCAAGAGTGAGCTCCTTCATTCAGCCTCCATTAAATAAATACTAAGCATGAGCAAAAATTGTGTGAGATTGCAGCAGTGACAAGTCACCCTGAATTAAGGCATTCAAGAATTAAAGTTCTCCTCCTTTGCATGTTCTTAAAGGGCAAGAACGTTCTAAATGCAGTACCTCATGCACAGAAGTTACCACATCTGCATGTGGCAGCACTGTGGGCCCAGCTCACCAGGGCTGAGTTTCAGCAGTCACCCAGTCCTGAGTTTCCTTCTCAGGGAGAACACCCTACCATGCTTAAGTCCAGATACTTTCAAGTTCAGCACTGCTTTCTCCTCCTTACCCCAGAACTGGCAGGAGCTTTAGCTGCTGTAGGCTAGAAAGAAATAATTTTGAATTAATGGTCCTTTATCTTATTTATATTCTTTATGCTTCAGTGGCAGAGGTAGGGATCCCTCTTCTTCCTTCAGCTTCTGAGCTAGTTTGATCGCCTGACCTTTAAATTCTGCTGCACTATCCATAGAGGAGTAAAAAAAGAAATCAAACCCAAAAAAAATGCAAGGAACATAAGCTTATAACTCCAGGCTATGCTATATTTAGCAGTCCCCTTGTGTGCTGCTATGTTTCTAATTGCCATTGTCAGAATGCATGTGGAAGAGGGAGCTGCTGTTCTAGGAAGTAAGAGCCTTTCACACTCAGGTGTTAACTGGATGATGGTCATCCAACCAGTTAACAGGAGCATGAACTGTCAGGGACACAAACAACACCTAGACCCTAACCCCTAAGGTATTGCTCTGCCATACTGGACACGAGAGTTGGTTGGTTTTGTTTCTGAGCACATGCACATCCACTAGTACAGCAAGGAGTGCTTTTTTCATGCATGCATGCATATTTATATGTATTACCTCACAATGTTTTGATTTGCAAGCAAGCACTGTTCAGTGATGCGACATTTGTCATGCATAAAGGGAGTGGATAAATACAGAGCTATTACAAGGAAAGATTAAAACTCTTGGGTTGATCTGTATTGATTTGATTTTCACCATGCTGTCTGCCTGAGCATATATCTTCCCATTTCCACCCTGCTGCTGGGCAGGAGGCGGTGCATGATTCACCCGAGACTACAGAACGTGGCCTGCATATGCGCAGCAGAGAAAGAGCCACAGGCATACCTGAGTGGTTACAAATCATACACTTCTCACCAGGGAACTAGGCAGGAGCTAGGATTCAGCTTCCAGTGTGCCAAAGCCAAACACAGCTAAATTATACTCTCATCTGTGTTACCAAACAGTCGCTGTGGCAGAGGCATTCTCCAGCAGATCCTCACCACATGGCCAAGGCCACCTTATGTGGCCACATGCAGAAAGCATAGAGGGGCAGTGGTGCAGGAGAGAGGGTCTGTTTGTCATCTGCCACACTCAGATCAGTTTTAGGCCACGTACAAGCACCTACACACATGAAACAGCCAAAATCACCATGGGAAGCAAAAGAAAAGTGTTACACAATTCAAGTGCCAAGAGAGCACTGACACCTCCATACTCTGCAGCTACAGTTGCTGCCATGGTGCCTTTGTCACTGCACCAGCACAGAAGCCTCTTTCTTTGCAACTCAGTAAAACTAACCCAGGAGCACCTCCTGTGTGACCAGCCAGTTCCCACCTCTCCTTACTAACTGAAAAGCAGTAGATTATTTGAAAGCAGGAAGCAAACGCACACACACCACCTTTTCAACCTTGTTAGCATTTGCCATGCATTATTTCAACCCTAACATTATAGATGTTTAACAGGTCCATACTGAAAGGCTTTGAACCCTGCAATCAATACAATTCAGCTACTGCACAAAATTCACCATTGATCCATATTTTACTTCATTAAATATTACTTTCACAAGATTCAAAACAGGTCTGCCTAAAATTGTTTAACAACCTGTGTTTGCATCATCAGCCATATTAAGGAAGAAAAAGTCAGTACAAAGATGGGTTTGTGCATCACACAAGGGCAGGACAGTGGGCTCATCTTCTTCTTTGGATGCTTCTGCTGTCTGAGCTCAGATGTGGCTCAAGTACAATTCCTCAAACTTAAATACAGGTATTTTTTAAAAGCATACCAGCTTCTCTGGAGCAAGGTTGCACAAGTGCTGCAGCATGTGCCATAAAAACCAAATGATCCTGAAGTGGACTAAGCCAGATTTGTAGCAGTATTAATGCACATACTCAGCAAATTAAAAATCAATTCTGCTTTTTGGCTTCTCTTTCTTGATCCACTAAGTTAAGTGTGAAACACAACATTTTGATTCCTGATACACCAGAATGGCTGAGAGCATCTCTCAAGCCCTTAGTCCACAGGCAACACTCTGCATGAGATAAACTATGAGGGCTGAGAGCAAACCATCATTCTCTTACCACTATTAACAAACACTGTTTTTATCTTCTGGATAAGTTTAACACTTTAGTGCAAACGGTTTTATGTAGTAGCATTTCCTCATTTAGATGGTCTTGGGTCACCAGCCTCTATATTTTTACTTTCAGAGCTGATAGTTAACAATAAATACTGTACATTCATTACAGAGTGTGTGGGGGTAAATGTTCCACATCAACATAATTCCTTTGTGCTCTGGTTAAAGGTTGGACTTTCCTCTTTATTCTTGTCTCCTGTAATTGTCTCCTCTGCCACAGTAAAATTAATAGCAAGTCTTGGAGTAGGTCAAAAGCTGTTTACGCAAACTGATATACTGCACAAACCATCAGATAAGAATCAGCAGTCTTTAAAATTAAAATTTATAAATTTTTAAATCATGCTATGTGATGAGGTACTCTGCCAACAACCACTTGCAGATGCATTGGGCAGTCAGCCCTAGGCAGGGACCTCCTTGCTGCCCCCCCATCTGGATGTTGCTTTGCAAACGGAATGCTTTGGAAATTACTACTCGCTTTTGGTTGTGCTGAGTGCCAAGGTGACAGGCCAGCAAATCAGTGCTCTGACAACACCCAGTTGTACTGCTGCTTCAGTGCACCACTGAAGCCTTTGGAGGAAGCATTCCTGTTTAAGAAAAGTATTAGGTCAAGGTTACAGCCCAGAAATATCAACTCCACTGTTCACAAGTGTTGTAGAGCACTCCAAATTCCTTCCTTCTCCCCCCAGCCTTCATCTCCAGGGGTTTGAAAGGGAAGGAGAAGAAGGTGCGAAAAACTGCTTTCCCCCACCCCTGCGGGTTTGAAGGGGGGAACAGCAAAAGGCACCTTTCTTCACATGTGTACTGACCTTTGTGGGCTGGCGGTTGGCTGGGTTCTTCATGCCCAGTATAAAATGGCAAACGGACACTTTGTCTGGAAAAGCATAAACAGAGCGAGGGAAAAGGCGCGGTGTTCCCACCTTGAAAGAGTTCCCACCTTGAAAGAGTTCCCATTTTGGACCATCCCCACTTTTGGACAGCTCCTATCTTTTTATACAACTCTCGGTTTTTGCACTGTCTCTCCCTCTGGATGGTCCCCCACTTCTGCACCATTCTGGGCAACTTTGCAAGCTCAGCCAGTACTTGGGTCCACTTGAGAGAGAGCTGTCAGCAGCACTTGGACCCAGCTCCTCCCAGACCATACCGCAGCCTTGATTTCCTGGTTGTCATTCTGAGCTGGGGAAGACCCTAGCAGTTTGGCTCTCCCCTGCTGCTGCTGAGGCAGCATTGCTTCCATGAATCTCTGTCTTGTGGAAGCCGTGTCTCGAGATATTTCTGATTTTGGCGGTTTTTCCAACCACCTTGGACTTTTGCTGCTTGGATCCATACTATTGGATATTGCCTGCAGTTTCAGGAGGCTGCTTCCACAGAGGAATTCAGCAAAGGATCATCGTCAATTCCTATCTCACCTCTGTGAGTAAAAAGCTGTTCCCTTAACTAATTTTTAGTGGGGCTAAAGCTGCATTTGTAGCTTAGCCTTTTCCATTTTCTGACTTCCTAAATAGCTAAATTTTCCCATAGCATCCTGAGAAGATTTTTCCTGATCGAATTGAGCCTGTAAATAAACCTAAACTAGTTCTGTATATAGTTTGGGGGCAGGGTTTTCAGGGAAATAAAAATAATTCTATTTTTTTTAATCCCTGCCTCGGCCAATTAATTCCCTGCCTCCATGACAAGGCAAAGAATTAAACATTGCAAAAACCACAGAAAAGTGTCAGTTTTCCACTGGTACTCCTTATCACGGAGGTGTGAACTGCCCAATAACAAAATCTCCCAGTGGCAGTTTCTGAAGTGTTACACTTATTCCCTCTGTCAACAAACAGGCACTGATTAAGTTTGGAGGGAAACCTTTTTCCGTTGCTACAAGCTCTGTGGCCAGGAGGGGGACACATGAATAAGCATTTGGATTTGGATTCACAGGGTTGTAGTCTACACACAGTGACCAAAACTACCCTTCAATTACATGTAATTACATCAAAAACAGTTTCACAGTACCCAGTAATGTGACATTAGCAGAGGTGTTCAGAAAAGTCTCCTCCTTTATTTTTACTCTCTGTTCCCTAGTTTTGCTTCGAGCAGAGGTGCCCCACTGATGAGAGACTGGGACCAGACATTTTGACTTAACAGCTAAAACATCACACAACATTTTTGTCACTGTCTGAAGAATAAGTGTTATTTCTCCATCAGACTGAAATTCATGCACAAAATAAACAGATAAAAGGACCAGTGAGTCGTCTGGTCACAGACCAACATGACTTTGTGTGCTGGTTTAAGGC